>PVIY010019464.1:0-45750 GCA_004026745.1 Myrmecophaga tridactyla | reverse complement strand
TAGTAGCTCTAACAGTTCCTGGCACATCGCACATGCTCAATAAATATTTTTAAAATGAATAAATAACCCAAAGGGGAAAAAGTAACCTTTGTGGCATAGCGTACAAACCCTTCGTGCACGCTGTCTCTTGACATTGCCCTCCCTGCCAGTACTCCATCTAGTCAGACTGAACAGGCTCCCAGAGTGCCACGTGGTCCCACATGTCCCCTCTGCCTGCCTGCATTCTCCCACAGAAATCCTGGCAATTCCTATTCATTCCTAAAAGTTTTCTATTGGAAGTCTCTTCTTTGGAAAAGCCTCTGCCTGTCTCTTTCCCACTCCCAGCCCGAGGCAGGGGTCCTCCTCCCCCAGTTCCTCCATGGCAATTGATTTCCCATCAAATTCCCCGTCAGGCTGTGTTTTGACTAACTGGACGTTCCTGTTTTCGGGCCTGTAAGCCCCATGCAGGCAGGACCAGGTCTCTTTCACTGTAGGATGTGGCACTTGCTGGGAGCTCAATAGATATGCCATAGGTGTGGGACTGGATAAAAGAATGCTCCAAAGCTAATGGACTACATGATCACAAGATCCACTCTCTCCCCGACTGCCCATGGTTCTAAACCCTTGAAAGCTCGGGGAGAAGGTGGGCCAAGGAAAGATTTGGAGGAGTTGGAGGCAAGTTGCAGGGAATATAGTGAAGTATTGGGACCACACACGTCCTTCTGCTATCCGTCACCCTGAATTCTCTACCAGGTGAAGAGAGCTCCAGATTCAAGGCCAGGGTACCAGTATGTCCCGGGGCTCCTCTGTGATGTCTGAAGGGCTCTGCTTCCCTCTCCCTGAACACCTTTATGCACATAGGGCTCCTAGTGAGTCATGGGGGAATAGTTGACACATGACTCCAGTCCTGCAGAAAAGGATCCACAGGTCTTGGTGGACCACAAAGAGAATACTGTAAGCAAGCAAGTACCATGGGTGGGGAGAGAGAAAATGAATGAGTAATATCTATATCTTGCCATGAAGTCAGTTATTGTTACAAAAAAGGAATTCCATCTTATTGGTCATCAGCCCCAAGCCTTTTTATAAAGCTTGGACTGGATGCATTCTTAGCCATCGCCTTTTAAAAATGAATGTGATAAAGTTGGAGACAAAAATCCAACTGAATTTTATGACAAAACTATGTGAAAAAAACTCAAGTCTGAAGATGAAAAAGCTAAATGGGCACTGTCATGACATGGCTATTGTTAATATATTTGACATTTAACTTTTGGGAGCCATTTTATTGATTTAATATATTCCTCATTGTTCTACTTTGCTAGCTGCTGGAATGCAATATAGCAGAGATGG
This sequence comes from Myrmecophaga tridactyla, assembly GCA_004026745.1. Lineage (NCBI taxonomy): Eukaryota > Metazoa > Chordata > Mammalia > Pilosa > Myrmecophagidae > Myrmecophaga > Myrmecophaga tridactyla. The sequence continues at coordinate 44,424 of PVIY010019464.1, read as the reverse complement.
ATTGGCTTTCAATAAAGGGGGATTTATTTAGTTAATGTATAGTTCTTCAGAGGAAAGGCAGCTTTCAACTGAGGTTCTTTCTTACGTGGGAAGGCACAGGGCGATCTCTGCTGGCCTTCTCTCCAGGACTCTAGGTTCCAACAACTTTCCCCCGATGATTCCTTTCTGCATCTCCAAAGGCCTGGGCTGAGCTGCAAGTGCTGAGATGAGGTATGCTGAGCTGCTTGGGCTGTGCTACATTGAGCTCTCTCATTTAAGCACCAGCCAATTAAATCAAACATCATTCATTGCAGCAGACACGGCTCCTAGCCAACTGCAGATGTAATCAGCAACAGATGAGGTTCATGTGCCATTGGCTCATGTCCGCAGCAACAGAACTAGCCAAGTTGACACCTGAACCAAGTTGACACCTAAACCTAACTACCACACTCAACCTCTCCGAAAATGAATAATGCTAAAAAAAAGAAGGCTGACTTCTCCCTTTCCAAAGTAGCTTGAATAAGAGGAAAGAGCTGAAATTGCAGCGAGAGAGGTAGATTAGACATGCAGAAGGACTTCTTGAAGGTAAGGACACTTAAAACAGGGTAGAGGTTGGCACTAAATCATCCTGCCTGTGTATCGTATAGGCTTTACAGATGACTTTAGGTTGCCTATTTTGATTTTGAATGAGGTGATGTTGATAAAGCCCCTAATGCTTGGCAATGTTGAGAAAATATGCTTCATTCTCCTTTCTGAAGAGCCAGCTCACCCCAAAGATCAGGTATTTACTGAAGAGAGGGGGTATCACTTCATTTGCAACCGGTTTCTTGGGAGGAACCCAGGGAAACTCTGTTGTTGACCTAACAGTGCTTATGTCAACACTGCAGGGGCTACTGGGCTCTGGCTCATGCTTCTCTGATCTTCTGCCCCTTCCATTGGCCCTTCCATTGTAATTGCACGTTTAGAGTCAGTTGGAGATGCAGTTGGCTTGGGGCTTGGAGCCTCAAGGTCATACTCTGATCCTGTGGAGAGAGACTTTACCTCTATGGGGTCACTCTAGAGCCCCGAGGTGGGGCATGGCCATTTAAAATGTATCTGGAGGGAAAATCCCTACCATTTTAGTATATGGGAGGCAGAATGTTTTAAGCTGGCCAGTTGGGCTCACCTAGGACAATAGTTGCCCTGGCTCTGGGGAGCTCAGAAACCCTTGGACTTGGGATTTATCATGAGGACACTTAGATTTGGTATCAGCAGCTTTGCAACTGGGTTTGACTCAACATTGAAGTGCCTACTTTTGAGGATCCTATCTGGGAAAGCGGACACTGAGAAGGCTTTTCCTTGTCCACCCAGGGATGGAGGAAACAGCTCACATTTTTATTGAGCTCTTAGGTGTCAGTGACTGCGCTTTGTGTTCCACATGCAAGCTCTGATTTCCTTTCACAGCACCCCTGCTCAGCAGGGACTGTTATTAGTCACATTTTACAGATTTGGAAATGAAGGCACGGAAGCAGTACAATATAATTTGCCTAACTCTACAAGGCTAGTAAGTAGGGAAGTTGGGATTCAAACTTACTTGAAATACTCTCAGGGACTTAGAAAGGCTTGAATTTGCAACCTCAGTGGGTAGTTGTAGTATGATAGGGAGACAATGGCTCTGAACAGTCCTGCAGAATGTGCTGGTGTCTCTGTTATGCAAGAAGGCAGCATGGGAGACTAAGATGCACGCACTGGCCTAGTGGTGCCATTTCTTATCTGTGGGACTCTGAGAAAGTCCCTTGCCCTCTGTGGCTTCTTTTATTCAAGGGAATAATGAGTCCTGGACTCACTGATATGGAGGCATCTACCAGCAACCCCTTGAACACCTCCCCTCCCTACTCACAGGAGGAATAGCTGCACACAAAGCAAAGGCCTGCACAGGGGATGTGCCAGATCTGCAGGTGGGGGTGTTCTCAACCCTTTGACTTTCCTTGAAGGGATGCCAGAGTCCTTACATTCCTTCTGGCCACCCTGAGTCCCTCTTTTCTCACTCTTTCTATGAGAACCTATCCATGAGTGTCTTCTTTGGGCTCAGATGGGGAGATAAACAGCAGTTTCTCCTAAGTTGGTTCTGGCTTGGATGGCTATGACAAACTCAACATCAGCACCATGATCTATGTAGTCAAGGCTTGTTTTCTGATTGCTAGTGTCCTAAAAGGGAGGCACTAAATCAAGAAGGACCAGGAGTAGTGCCAGAAAATGGTGCCTGGTAGGTCATGGGGCCAGTGACAGATGGAGCCTGAAGGGGGACAATGAGAAAGGAGCAATTTAGAGGGCTATGCTGGGGCTCCGGGTGAACACCTTCTTAGCATCTATCTCTCCTTCAACCATGTGGGGGTGGATGTCCACGTTCATTCCTGCATCCTTGCACAGCTTCAGCAGGGTCCGAATGTTGTTCTTGGAGAGCCTCAGATATCTGTGCAAGAGAAGGCCCAAGTCAGTTGAAGGTGGGGTCACTGCAGGCTCTGGTTTTATTGAAAAGAGCTTAGATTTTAGCAGCAGCAAATTTGGAGCCTCCAAAAGGGACGGCCTCCCCAGACATTTCTGGAGCTGACAGAGGGACCTTATGAAACAGTGGACCTCTTACAGAGTTGATGGCGGTTCAGATGGGTATAACTCTTTTGGAAATCAATTTGGCAATATAGATGCTGTATTAGTCAGGGTTCTCTAGAGAAACAGAACAAACAGGAGCTATCTGTAAATATGAGATTTATAAAGGTGTCTCATGCAACCGTGGGAATGGAACTATCCCAAATCCAATGAAATCATTACCAGTATCTCCTGGTAAGAGTACTCCTCCTTTTGGAACTAAGACCTGTAGACCAACAGAGCTTAAAGTTTCAGGGACAGGAAGCAAAAATATTCCTAGTGCCTCATTAGGGGTGATGTTGAGTGGTGCCACTCCTATTTCTACCCCTTGATTCCTGGACCTGTGAATCTTGGCTATGGGAGAAACAGCACCATAGAGTGGATGCTGTTCAGAGCATTCACAGCCTCTGGGAGAACATTCCCCAGCCCTGCAAGGTATTGCCATCTAGTTGGCACCATAATTGGGTTTTCAAAAGGTCATTCAACCATCCTATCAACCCAGCTGCCTCTGGATGATAGGGAACATAGTAAGACCAGAGAATTCCATGAGCATGTGCCCATTTCCACACTTCATTTGCTGTGAATTGGATTCCTTGATCAGAAGCAAAGCTGTGTAGAATACCATGATGGTAGCTAAGGCGGTCCGGAAGTCCATGGATGGTAGTTTTTGCAGAAGCATTGCATGCAGGGAAGGCAAACCCATATCCAGAGTATGTGTCTATTCCAGTCAGAACAAATCACTGCCTCTTCTGTGATGGAAGTGGTCCAATGTAATCACTCTGCCACTAGGTAGTGCTGATCATCTCAGGGAATGGTGCCATATTGGGGACTGAGTTGGGTCTTTGATGCCGGCAGATTGGGCACTCAGCAGTGGCCATAGCCAGGATGGCCTTGGTGAATGGAAGTCCATGTTGCTGAGCCCATGCATAAGCTCCATCCCTACTATCATGTCCATTTTGTTCATGAGCCCATTGGGCAATGGTAGGAGTGCCTGAGGAAAGAGGACATGCCATCTTATCCACTTGATTATTAAAACCTCCCTCTGCTGAAGTCACCCTATGGTGTGCATTCACGTGGGACACAAAAAACTTCATGTTCTTTGCCCACTCCGAAAAGTCTATCCACATCTTCCCAATTTTCCAATCATGCTCCTTTCAAGTCCTTGACCATTCAGACAAACCATTAGGACCAGTCTATGAGTCAGTATGCAAATACACCTCTGGCTAGTTCTCCTTTCAAACAAAATGAACAACCAGATGCACTACTCGAAGTTCCACCCACTAGGAAGATTTCCCCTTGTTGCTGTCGTTTAAAGGTATCCCAGAAAGGGGTTATAGTGCTGCAGCTGTCCACTTCCAGGTGGTCCCTGTGTATTGTGCAGAACCATCTGTAAACCAGGCCCAAAATTTCTCTTCCTCAGTCAACTGACTATAAGGAACTCTCCAAGAGGCCACAGTTCTGGTCTGGGAAAGAGAAGGTGATTTGGCAGGAGTGGGGGCCATGGGTCCTTGGGCCACTTTCTCATGTAACTTACTTGTGCCTTCAAGACCTGCTCAAGCACTGTGCCATTTCTGTTTTATGATGGAGTCCAACTGTACACACCTAACTTTATGGCATGGTGGGTCAGACAACACCCGGCTCATGAGATGCAACTAAGGTTTCATGGTAACTTGGTGGCCTATGGTTAAGCTTTCAGTTTCTACTAAGGCCCAGTAGCAGGCTAAAAGTTGTTTCTCAAAAGGAGAGTAGTTATCTGCAGCAGATGGTAAGGCTTTGCTCCAAATTCCTAAGGGTTTGCATTGTGATTCTTCTATAGGGGCCTGCCAAATGTTCCAGACAGCATCACTATTTGCCACAGACACTTCCAGTACCATTGTATCTGCTGGATCAAGGCCCAAGTGGCAGAGCAGCTTGCACAGTAGCCTGGACATGTCACAGAGCCTCCTCTTGTTCCAGTTCTCACTCAAAACTAGTAGCTTCCCTGGTTCCTCAGTAAATGGGCTGGAGTAGCACACCCAAATAAGGAATATGTTGTCTCCAAAATCCAAAGAAGCCAAAGAAGCCAATTAGGTGTTGTGTCTCTTTTTTGTCGTAGGAGGGGCCAGATGTGAACAACTTATTCTTCACCTTAGAAGGGATATCTCAACATGCCCCACACCACTCAACACCTAGAAGTACAGGGTTGTAAGTCCCCTGTATTTTTGTTGGATTTATCTCCCATCTCTGACATGCAGTTGCCTTGCCATTTAGTCTAGAGTAGTTGCTACTTCTTGCTCACTATGTCCAATCAACATGATATCATCAATATGATGGGCCAGTGTGATGTCTTGTGGGAGGGAGAAACAATCAAGGTCCTTGTGAGCAAGACTGTGACATAGGGCTGGAGAGTTGGTATACCTCTGAGGCAGGACTGTGAAGGTATACTGCTGACCTTGTCAGCTGAAGGCAAACTGTTTCTGGTGATCTTTATTGACAACTATTGAGGAAAAAACATTTGCCAGACCAATAGCTCATACCAGGTACCAGGCAATGTGTTGATTTGCTCAAGCAATGTTACCACATCTGGAAAAGCAGGTACAATTAGCTTACCACCTGGTGAAGTTTATGATAAACCACTTTCACCCTCCACTTTTACCTATCTTTTTTCTGCACAGGCCAAATAGAAGAGTTGAATGGGGATGTGGTGGGAATCACCACGCCTGAATCATTCAAGTCCTTAAGAGTGGCGCTAATCTTTGCAATCCCTTCAGGAATAGAGTATTGCTTCTGATTCACTATTTTGCTAGATAGGGGCAGTTCTAATGTCTTTCACTTGGCTTTCCTATCATAACAGCTGTTGCTCCATGAGTCAGAGAATCAATGTGGGAATTCTGCCAGTTGCTGAGTATGTTGATTCCTACTTATGCATTTTGGAACTGGGGAAATGACCATAGAATGGGTCCAGGTACCCACTGTACTCATTGTGAGATAGAGCTGAGCTAAAACTCCATTGATCACCAAACCTCCATAAGCCCTGATATATACTGTGATTGGTGGACCAGAGTGATGTTTTGGGTCTGCTGAAACTCTTCTGAACAGTACATGATAATCCCTGAACTATCTGACCATTTCCTTTTCCCGAATGCACAGTCATCAGGTAAAAGGCCATAGGTCTCCTTGAGGAAGGCTAGGAGGAAAGTTAACAGTGTAAATTTTGGGCAGAGATAAAGGGTTCTTCTCCAGGAGTATCTGACCATCCCTCTTTGAAGATGGTCTGGGTCTGTAAACTGTCTCAAGTCAAGGAATTGATTAAGGGACTCTGACTCTCTGTTCTTGTAATTCAAGTTAGACTTCTGTTCACTTGATCTAGAATTCTTTTGCTTATACAGCTCAAACAAGAATTTAGTAGACTACCCCATCTAGTTTACTTCAAGGTGCCCTATGATCTACTAGTCAATGCTACAAATCTCTGTGAGTCAGATTATTTTGACTGCTGCTTTGAGTCTGCTGTCCATTATGGTGGCCACACCTACCTTATCTATGCCAATTAACTGACATCACAAGGCTTCTGACAACGCGGGATCCAATCATCCCCATTATGTTTAAGTATTTCAGCTCAGTGACAGCAGTTCCTATAGTAATATCTGACCTACAGAGAAGGGTGACTGCAGAGCTCTTCAGGGATGATGAAGCTAGTCTCACAAATTTATTTCTCAAGGTTCTGTGTCCTCTGGACATTCCTGGGGTGTGTGAACAGGTCTTCCATGATAAATCCACTCTATATTCCAGTCTCTGCAAATGTCTGGATCCCCTCATCTACATTATACCAGGGCAGTTCTGGCATTTTGACTTCAGGTAATGTCAGCCACCTTTTGATCCCACCATCCAAGCAAACAGGCAATGCCATTTCTAACCGCTTAAACTACAACATTAAATGCAGAATCTCTGCTTAATTGGTGCATATCAATAAATTCAGCTTGATCCAACTTTATATTTCTTCCATCATTATCTCACACCCTTAATATTCATTCCCACATGTACTTCCCTCATTTCTAACTATATGGATTGGAAAACTCATGCAGTTCTTTCGGAGGTATAGCATACCTCCTCACAGGTCACACTTCGTACCTCACTTTTTGGGGTCTGTTGGGACTTTAGCTTAGTAATTGGTCTTGAAGAAAAGAGGGGTGGTTAGGGTGGGTCATGAAAAAAAGTGTCCTTCAAATCAATTACCTCAGGGCATTCTGTTGCAATTTCATCTGGTGAAATGGGATTAGTCACTCCAGACAGAGGAGTGAAGGCTGTTTCCCCAGGGGAGGTGGTTACAGGGTTAGCAGGTATGAAGAGTTAATCTTGTTAGGTGGAGGTTGGATGGAAGATCCCTCTGTGCAGCCTGGAGGCCGGGAAACTGTTTCTTCAAGGGAGGCTGAAGTCTGGAAGCTCTTTCCTCAGGGCTGTCCATTACAGGTCTATCTAGCAAAGGCTCAGCAGATTCCAGGGATCCTATCTCCCCATTGCCATCATTATCAAGACATATATCCCCATCCCACATTTCAGGATCCCATTCTTTTCTAATAAAGCCTCTACTTTAATAGCAGACACCCTGTAAGTTTGGGACTTTAGTTTGTGTTGTAAATCTGCTACTTGCCCAATGAAGCAATGAGACTCTGTGTCTGGTTTTTTAAAAAATCTCAAGTCTGCAACCACAGGAAATAAGAGTTTCTTTCAAGGCAAGCATGGAAACTTTTACATCATTCATATGGTGCTTAAGTCGCAAATGTGAAGCCTTCAGCTCATCCCTTTTCCTCATCATTGTATCCAGCATATCTAACAACAACCGGCCAACATCATCATGCCTCCTAATTCCACAAAACTCCATAAAGGTATCAAAAACATTCTCATCCAGAGCCTTGCATTGTATAAGTGTACAATTAACAGAATCTAATGGTGATATTTTGAGTATCTCTTTTGCCAGCTCACCCCATGGACTGTCAGGGCTCACTTAACTATTGGAAACAGAGTCATTAGTGCCTCTGAGCCTAATCAGAGCAGAAAACCAATTGTAAAAACCCATTTTTAAGATTCTGTTTATCAAGAACCATTCTTGATACCAAGCTGTGTTAAACAGGGTTCTCTAGTCAAACAGAGCAAACAGGAGCTATCTGTAAATATGAGATTTATAAAGGTGTCTCACACATCCATGGGAATGGAAGAGTAAAACCTGCATGGCGGACTGTGAAGCTGGCAGCTCCAATGAAGGGTCTGGATGAACTCCACAGGAGAGGCTCACTGGCTGAAGAAGCAATGAAAAAGTCTCTCTTTTTCCTTAAAAGTCTTGAACTGATTTGATTATCTCATTGGTGGGAGATATGCCTTAGTTGGTCACAGATGTAATCAGCCACAGATTCACTCAACTGACTGATGATATAATATACCAGCCTTTCAGTTTATCAACCAGCCACGAAATATCTTTGCCCTGACCAGACAACTGGGCATCATCACTTGATCAAGTTGACACCAGAACCTAACCATCATAGATACCAAGCACAAGTCACCACCATCACCTGCCCTTGACGAAAAAACCCAGAATCAGTGTTATTGAATTAATACCTTGGCACAAGTTCTTATCAACTTATCCCAAGGAGAGAAGTCAATAGAAAGAAAAAGCTGTATACATGAGGGGTGTTCCTTCTGGGTTATGAGCAACAGGAAAATGGGGAAGTTATATCAACAGAGGAATGGCTTAGCAAATATTGGAATATCCCATTTTGAAGATTCTTCTGCCATAATTAAAATGGCATTAGGAAGGGGAAGGTGCAGCAAGGCTGTGACATTAGGCTGAGCAGAGAGGAACATAATCAGAATGCAAAATTTCGTGTGTTTCTGTCATCACTGCCATGATGCATAATATAAGTGGTACCAAAGGCTGGAGGATATATGAGGGTGGAAATAGTAGCTGAGCAAATTTGTAGGAGTAGAGGTGGATATCTTCTTTTAATAATATTCACATAAAACTAGGCAATTGATTAAAAATATTAGCTAAAGTCCTATAATGGAACTGATCCCTTTAGTGTGCTCCAGAGAATGTCCTTGTCACCATAACCAGAGAGCTCCTACCTCACCATCACATCTGTCCCAGGTGGCCTGCTGGTGAGTTACTTTGCTATAGATGGTATGGGGAGGGGCTGCATGTTGTTGGATCTATTGTTTCCCCCTATAGGGAATAGCCTCTCTTCTCCTTTAGGGTCTGACCAGAGCTCTCTGTTCTTATGGTCAGCTCAGGCCCCAATCGCCAGTCCCCATACCTGGAATGCCTTCCCTGACAGCTCCAGCCACAGGCTGGCTCACACATGTACAGGCAGGCACTCACTAGGATTCCGTTCTGGACAACTTTATCTTTCTCTCGGATAATTTTCTAGTGGTTTCATAGATGCCAGCTCTCCAAACACTCTGTCCTTCCTCCCTGGGGGCTAAGGGCCCTGTCTAAATCTCTTTTCTTCCCTAAGTGGAGCCCCGGTAGCCAATCTGTTGGCCAAAATTAGTTAAAACCACCCTGACAACCTGAAAGCCATAGCCAGAGTCCTCCAATCCAGGGAACCATCCAGTAAGGGCCCATCACCCAGGGACTCAGCCAGTCAGTTAATCATTCCACCCAGCTATCCCTCAGTGAGCATGGCAGGACTTTGTCATAGGGCTGTATTCAGATGCCAGGCTTTTGAGGCCATTGGGACTTACTGTTTTGAGTTTACTGCTGCCCCTCTCCAAGGATGACTACATTATTTTGTTATCCCCATTCAAGCTTCTGAACTTTATTGTTATATCTTTACAACAAAGGCTAACCCTGGGTAAGGGAAAGGGATGACTGGATTTTTAGGGTAAGCAAACTGTCTGGCATTGCTGAAAAGCCATGGGTCCTAATAAATAAGCCAGAACAAGCTAGAGGGGAGGCTATCTAATAAGAGGCGTAAACATCAAGTGGTTTAAGTCTTTGTTCATGGCCTCTTTGGGGGTCTAACACCCCAACCTATAGCCGTCCAGGGGTGAGGGTGGTTATCATTTCAGGCATCTCAACACCATAGCCCCCCAAACAACTCATTCTTTCCTTTTCGAATAAAATTCATAGTTTGTATTGTGAAACAAGCTGAATTACCAGAAGAGTTGTGTAAGTCTCCACAAGTGTGGTACAAAATGGCGGCATCAACACAGACTGCCTATCCAGAGGGTGGTCTCATAGTTGGCGAGGCTGCTCAGACACCACAATGGCTTCAGCGTCGGAGCAGGGGACTCAAGGGCAGGGCTCAGCCGTGCCGAACCCATCCTCCCCGATCCCAGGCTCAGTGACAAAAGCCTGTTCTCCCAGGACACTCCATCCCCACCCACATGGGGCTTCTCACCGGCAGCTCAACACCTCCTCTGGCTTCAGCATTCTGGCGGTCTCTATCTTGGGCTCAGTGCCTTTCTCCATGAGGCTTTTCAGCTTGCGCTCGTATGTGGTGTCTGGCATCTTAACCAACCAGTCCCTTGAGAGGGTGGACTTCCGGTTGGGGAAGAGGCTTTCCAGTATTGAGGGTTCAAAACTGTTTTGTCGACGGTAGGAGTTTGACCGCTGGGATTCTAGGGCAATCACATCCTTGATGTCTACATCTGAAATTGAACAGATGTCATTGGGAGCTAGGTCTTGTTCTAGGTGAAAAATAGGGAAGGCTGAGAGGGGATAAGCTAAAAGAATGCATGGGCTTCAAACACTACCTGATCTGAGATATGAAGCCTTTTCAAGGCCTTGCAGGTCCTGCTTCTTAGCATTTGCTTAGTTGTTCCTTGTCTTTTCCTCTCTCCTTTCTCCCTGCTTTCCCAGTTCCCTACCCCTCCCTAATTCTCTGCCTTTCTGCTTTCTTTCATCTCCTTGCTTAATTTTTAATCCCTTCTTTCCACAGAGGATGTTCATCTATAGGAAATTAGACTGAGCAGGTTGGGAAGGTTTCAGAGGAGATGCACTTTGAGCTGTTCTTTTTATTTAAAAGATATTTTTATTGACAAATCTTCTCACACATACAGACCATAGATGGTGTACAATCAATGACCCAAAATATCATCACATAGCTGTGTATTCCTTACCATGATCACTTTTTAGAACATTTGCATCACTCCAGAAAAAAGAAATAAAAAGAAAAAACTCATACACACCATACCCCTTTCACCTACCACTCATTAATCACTAGTATTTCCATCCACCCAATTTATTTTACCCCTTATTGTCCCTATTATTTATCTTTTATCCGTATTATTTTTACTCGTCTGTCCATACCCTGGATAAAAGGAGCACCAGACACAAGTGTTTTTTTTTGTATGGTCCAGGTATCGAACTCAAGTCTCCTTCACAGAAGGTGAATACTGTTCCACTGAACCACCCGAGCACCCTAGCACAAGGTTTTCACATCACACAGAACAATGTAAAGGTTATATCTTTATACAATCGTCTTCAAGAATTAAGGCTACTGGAACACAGCTCAACAGCTTCATGTACTTTCCTCCAGCTACTCCAAATATACCATAAACTAAAAAGAAAAAGGGATATCTGTATAATGCATAAGAATAACCTGCAGGATAACTTCACAACTCTGTTTAAACTCTCTCAGCCACTGAAACTTTATTTTGTCTCATTTCGCTTTTCCCCCTTTCGGTCAAGAAGACTCTCTCAATCCCATGATGCTGGGTCCTGGTTCATTCCTGGGAGTTTAGTTCTACATTGCCAGGGAGATTTACACCCCTGGGAATCATGTCCCATGTAGGGGGGGAGGGTGGTGAGTTTATCTTTCATGTTGGCTTAGAGCATCTGAGCAACAAAAGTGGTTCTCTGGGGGTGACTTTTAGACATAATTTTAAGTAGGCTTAGCCTGTCTTTTGCAAGAATAAGCTTCATAGGGCAAACACCAAGATCAAGGGCTAGGCCTATTGATTTGGCTGTCCCAACTGCTTGTGAGAACATGAGAAATTCTCCAAATAGGGAAGTTGAATATTTCCTCCTTTCTCCCCAGTGCCTCAACGGGACTTTGCAAATATTTCTTTATTCACTGCCCAAATTGCTGTGGGATATATTGGGGTATCACACTAACCTGGATAAACCAACAAAATCTCATGCTCTATTCAAGATGTCATGTACTTATGGTGTTCAACTAAACTGTCCATACAAGTTAAATTAGGTAATGTGCTACCCAAGATAAAAATTTTGCACCAAATAAATATCTCTCCCTTTGATCTCAGACAGAAGTTGAAATTAAAAAATATGGACGATATCATCCTTTACACTGTATTATGATCTACCTTAGTCTTATCCAGATCAGCTTCCTTCTTATTTCTAGTTGAAGTCTAGTCCCTTTTTCAAGTTTTTAAACAGTTTCTGTTTGGGGTGCTGCTGACTTCCATAGCTTCAAAGCTCTAACTGAGTCTCAGGTATTACATAAATACCTGAAGTTTCTGGGACTGACCAGTTATCAACAAACAGCTCAGAGTCTCAGAATTTAGAAAAAACGTTACAACTCCTGAATACTACTGGAAGAGCTTACAATCTAGGACCTTTTGATCACCCATGCTCTCAACTTCAATTCACTGAGTTTTTGTATTATACTTAGTCCATATGAGAGACACATGATAATATTTTTTGTTTCTCACATACTGTCCTTAAGTTTCATTCACCTAATTGCCTGCCTCACAACTTCATTCCTTCTTGTGGCTGCTCAGTAGTCCATTGTATGTATATACCACACTTCCCCCTTCCATTCCTCAGTATTTGTACCCTTAGGCCACCTCCATCCATTGTGAATTGTAAACACTGCCACCATAAACTCCAGTGTGTAAATGTCCATTCCTGTCCCCACTCTCAATTCCTCCAGGTATATACTGAGCAATAGGATTGCAGGAGCATATGGCAACCCCACCCCTAGCCTCCTGTGGAATCACCACACAGCCCTCCAAGGGGCTGCCCCTCTCAGTTTCCCTATGGACAGTGAATAGGTACCTCTCTTTCTCTGCATTATCTCTAGCATTTGGTTTCTCTCTGTTCATTTTCAAAGTTTTATTCACACATCATACAATCCAGCCTATGTATATAGAAATGCCTTTGCCACCCCAATCTATAATGAAGACATTTCCTTTTCTTCCACAGAGTCCATAACCCTCCCCTATGCCCCCTGCCTGTTGACATTTAGTTTTGGCATAATGCCTTTGTTACATTCAGTGGAAGCATATCACAATGTTACTGTTGACTATAGACCCTAGCTTGCATGGATTGTACTTTTTCCTGTATACCATCTGTTTTAAACACCTTGCGATATTGACATTCATTTTGTTCCCCCTCATGCAAAACTGTTTTTTATTTTTATGTTTCATCACCATCATTGTCCACTCTTGGCATTCCTAACTTATTCCTTCTCAGTTTTTATCCTCTATCCTAGCTTCTGATTTCATACATGCCCCCAGCCCTTCTCCCTCAACCGTGCTCATTCAGCTTCATTCAGTGTACTCATATTATTGTGCTACAATCAAGTAGTATTGTGCTATCCAAAAATTCATTTCTGAATTTTTACAATCAGTCCTGTTGCATGGGCTGGGTTTTTTTTTTGTTTTTTTCCTCTACATGGGCAGACACTGGGAACCGAACCCGGGTCCTTTGGCATGGCAAGCAAGCGTTCTTTCCTGCTGAGCCACCGTGGCCTACCCATGGGCTGGGTTTTAAAGGACAGATAGTTTGCCACAGAGAAAAGGGAGAGGAGAATGGGACGCAGTAGGAACAACATGTGCAGGCAGAAGGAACAGCATGCACAGGCAGAAAGTTATAGCACGCACGAAGCCACAAATATATGAAATGAAATGGTGAGTGTTTGATGTAACCTAAATATGGGGTTTGTATTGAATGAAATACGATGGGACTAGAGTAGGAGATCTGACTTTTTTCTTTTGGTTAAATTTTCTCCTAAGTATTGTACAGATTGTTCCTTTTAAGAACGGGATATTTTCTGCCTAATTCCTTTTCTAGCTGATTATGATTAACATATGGAAAATCTATTGTTTTAAAAAAATATATATTTGTCTACCATACCAACAATACTACATTTTATTATCTTTTAAATAGAATTTCTTGTTTTGCAGGCATGAAGTTTATCATCAAGGGGAAATGAAAATGAATATTCCTCCTAATATTTATAAAAATGATATACTCTTCTTTACATATTACATTGGATAGACCTTCCGAAACAATGTCAATGATGATAAAAACCATCATTCTGCATTTTGTCCCTGATCTTAATTTAAATGATTTAATATTTTACCACTTAGAATAATATTTGTGTAATTTTGGTATATGTTATTATAATATTTTAGCAATTTTAGTCCTGATTTATATGGAATTTTATAATTTCTTGATTAAGTATAAACATTAAGTATAAGCATTAAGTATAATTCTTTTCTATCATTTACTGTTATGATCATACAAGCTTTTCTTTAATTTTTTTAATGTGATAAATTATGACAAAGGTGAAAAAGTTAGAATGGGCATAGCCCAAATACCTCTAAAGAGTGGGAGAAAGATCAAAGGTGGTGGTAGAGTTAGACAGAGAAGGTGGAGTTTAACAAATGAGAATGATTGCTGAATCATTATACTGATATTTCTTTTAGTCTCCAGTATCTTAGAGAAGCTGGAAGTAAAAACCTAAAATTGTGGAATTGTAACCCATACCAAACTCTGAAATCTTTTCTTCAAATAATTGTTGTGATGTGCTTTGAAATTTATTGCTTTTTTATATATGATATTTTTCACAAAAAAGAAAGGTGTCTAACCCTCAGTGGTTTTTAGGTGTCGTTCCACTTCCAGGTTGATGCCAATCTGATTCTTTTTCCTTTGTAAGTAAATTATTCTTTCTCTCTGTAATCTTTCAAAATGACATCAAGAATTTTGCAAGATATGCCTGGGGTAATGAGTCTAGATACTATAAAATTATGAAAATGGAGGAACAGTGGCCTGGAGAGAGGATGTGACTTGCCTAAGCTTTCACAATATGTTAGTGGTCGAACTGGGCCTCTTTATGCCCAGTATGGTAGTCTAGCCTGGTACCTGGGTGACAGCACCAGGAAGCCTGAGCATTCCTTGCTTGTGCAATGGTATAAATTGCTGCTATGTTCCAGCAGACTCATGAGCTGCACATCCTCTTTGACACAAATATAAGTAGTCATGACTCTTATACATATTAATTAATATTTGTTGAATGACTTATGTGCCAGTCAGTATGCAAGGGGCTTTCTAAGACCACTATTGGTCTCACAATCATAACATATGCATTTAACAAATGAACAAATTGAGGATAAGAAAGATAAGCAGCATTCCCAAGATCCCATTTCTAAGTAGTGGTAGATCCAGGATGCAAAGCTAGGTTCTCAGAGCCAGAGAAACTTGGAGACTTGGACAAAACAACCCACGTTCCTACATCTGCAGCTGAACTTAAATTTCTTGTGGGCCAGGTTTGGGTCTCTAGGGCCTGTTTCTGTACTCATGGATGAAAGGGCCCTCTAGTCCTCTACGGTAGGTATGCACCCTTGGCCTGGCATCTACAGAATGCCCTAGGCATTGACGCTCAGGAGGGGAAAGCCAAACAAACTCACATTTCCCAGTCTAGCTGCTTAGACATTGACATGATTTGCTTCAAAAATGCGTTCAGACTGTTTTTCCCGGAAACTTGTACTTGCCTCTAGCCAGTGACCTTTCCAAATTCAAATCCAACTTAGTAACTCCTTTCTTAAAAAATTTCAGAGGCTTCCTGTTGCATTCAAACAGGTTTGTGCTTCAGAAAGGCCACTTGAAGACTTGTGCTTTCGGCCAAGATGGAGTAACATGGGCTGGATTCACCTTTCCACCTTAAACAAAAAAACTGTGCATGTTTTATAGGCACCAGAGGACAGCGCTCCCTGGGAGATGGTAAACAAAGGAGCTTTGTGATTGCCTCTGCTTATCGCTGAAGGATGTTTTACGTGTTGCAGCACAGGAAGGGGGAAAGCCAGGCAGAGCCCAGCAGTCTCCCTGAGTTGGGTAAAGAAAAACAGATAGTTTGGGTAGGTCAGTTGGATGAGTAATGGCAAGAGAGCTGCACAGAAAGCTCCAGAGAGGATGCCAAATATTTCTCTCAGCTGAGTACCAATCAGCACAGGGAGATGAGGAAACTACCCAAGGCTGGGGAAGGAGCCATTGGAAAGGAACAGGTGGAACCATTCCTGGAGCTAACACAGGGCTGGAAATATTTCACATTCCCAACAGTCATAGTTGAGAAACCTCATATTTCACTGGGTACCAGGAAGAATGTTAAGAAGGTTATTACCTCAGAAATAGGGACAGATTATCCCTCCACTAAATACTGCTCCGGTCATGCCTAACAAAGTTCAAGGCAAGCTTCAAAATGATTAAGCTGTTTCTAAATGACTGCATCCCATAACAAGACTCCAAAATAATGACAGGAATAAAAAAAGGTAGCACCCACCAACATAAAGTGTCTTCTGTCCAGTAAAAAAAAATACCAGGCATTCAAAGAAGCAGAAAATATGACCTGTGTTGAGGAGAGGAATCGATTAATATAAACAGCCCCAGAAATGACACAGATGATAGAATTGGTAGAGAAGGTTATGAAATTATTCATAACTATTATAAATATACTTCCTATGTTCAACAAGCCATGAACCTATTAAAGGGAGACATAGAAAATGAAAAATGATACAAACTGAACTTCTAAAGATGAGAATTGTGTCTAATAATGTAATTTTTTGTTAATATAAAAATATCCCGGGCAGGATTAACCTCAAAATAAAACAAAGAGAGATTAAAAAACTGGAACAAAATCAATAATGAGTTGTGGAAACTTAAATATATGAAACTGAAGTTTCTGAAAGAGAAGGGAGAGAGTAGAGGACTAAAAAAAAGAAGGGATAATTTCCAAAATTTTCCAAATTTAGTGAAAACTACAAGCATGTAGATGCAAGAAGCTCAATGAATCCCAAACATAAGAAACATGACGAAAACTACGTCAAGGCAAATCATAACCAAATTGCTTAAGAACAGTAATAAAGAGAAAATTTTCAAAGCAGCCAGAAAAAAAAAACGTATTACAGAGGAGTGAAGATAAGGATGACAATGCAGGTAAGATAATAGTGGAGCAGCATCACTAAAGCACAGAGAGAAAGAAAAGCGTCTCAATCCAGAACTCTGTACTCAGCAAAATATCTTTCAAAAACAAAGGCCAGGGCAGTGCAACGGTGGCTCAGTGGCAGAATTCTCACCTGCCATGCCAGAGACCCGGGTTCGAGTCCTGGAGCCTGCCCATGTCAAAAAAAAAGGTCAAAGACTTCTTCAGACATAGAAAAACTGAAAGAATTTATCAGCACCATATCACAAGAAATTTTAAAGGAAGACCTTCAGGCAAGAGCAAAATGACACTAATGGAAATCTACATTTCCATGAAAGAGTGAAGAGAAATGAAAATGTTTTAAAATGTGGGTAAATATAAAAATAACTTTAAAACATAACTGCTTAAAGCAAAATTATTTAAAAGATAATTGTTTAAAGCAAAATATACACTATTGGGAGACTTGTAACATTTGTAGAAGTATAATGCATGACAACAATTGCACGGAGGCTGGAAGGGGAGAAATGGAAATCTACTGTGTGAGTTTCTTATGCCCTAAGTGAAGTGATATAAAAGATATACGCTGTAAACCCTAAAACAACCACTAAAATACTGCAGCAAAGAATTACAGCTAAAAAAAAAAGCTAACAAAGGAGATGAAATGGAATCATGAAAAGTACACAATCCAAAAAAATGTAGAAAAAGAGGAAAAAGGGAACAAAAAAAAGATGGAACAAATTAAAAAGAAAATTCAGGGTAAATGGTCTAAACACTCCAATTATCAGGCAGAAATTGTCAGATTGGATGGAAAAGCAACCTACCAATTCTACGCTTCCTAAAAGAAACATACTATAACAAATTACTTACAAAAGGTGCTGGAAGCTTTTATATAGTGGAAGGAGGTCAGGGATAAACTGAACTAAATGGCAGCGGGTGTAGAGAAGAAGAGAAAGAGTGTGGAAGGAAGACCTCAAGGAGGTGGAGGCTACATGACTAGTCGTGGACATGAAGGGTGAAAGGTGGGAGAAGACAGGGTGGACTTGCTGGCTTCTGACTTGGGTCGTCATGCCTGGATGGTGCCACCCCTGAGATGACAGATACAAAGAAAAGGCATGACGTGTGTAAAAGAGGTTGTGGGGCGCCTGGGCTCCCTCTGGGAGTTCAGTATGTAGATGTTGCTCAGGAGAGAGGTCTCTGGAGATTTCGATTTGGGGAATCATTATAGACAGTGGTGAGAACCATGAGTTTGGATAAAGTCAGCCAGGAAGAGTATAAAATGGGTTGAGGGCCCTGGGAGGAGAGACCTGTGGCATGGATGCTAGTGGTCGGTGGGGAGTTCAGAGGGGGGGTTTAGATATGGGAGGGAGGAAATAAAGGAAGGCTAACTAGTAACAAGAAAGAAACAAGCCAGGTTAATAAAGTTATGGGGAAATAGATGTGGGCCAGAGAAGCCTTAGGAGGAAATAGACAAAGCAGGGGAAAGAAGGCTGCCAAACTGGAGTACTTCGTATCCTATCTGCAAAGAAGGGAGGTGAACCGAGACCACAGCTACAGATTAAATATGTGGTTTCTCTTGCTGATTTGGGTCTGGGTTGGGCTCACCTGGAGACTATGCTGGGAGGAGAACAGAGGGGCCAGCCGCATTTGAGGGGATTCTCAGAGTGAGGGGCCTGCAAGGAATGGTGAAGGAGGTAGGGGGAAATTGAGAACTCAGAGAACTCAAGGGAGGGGAGACCATCAAGGAAAAAGGAGAGGCCCAGGGTGTCCATGTGGCAGGCTTTTGGCCTGGGAGGTGGCCAAATGGCATTTTGCAGTTCAAGGAGAATGAGGGGGAGTTTTTGTGAAAATGACTGCACTTTTGAGAGACAAAGGTGAAATGATTTGCTTTGAAGAGCAAAAATAGTACACATTGGAGTTGTTACTTCTGTTTCTATTAGTTTTGGGGACTCCAGAGCTAGAACCATTATATGTCATCTATGCAAACACTCTCAGGGCCTGGGGTCTAGTCTAGACCTGCTCCCTGCAGGCACATCCTGGAGACAAACCCCCCTGCTGCCTGATCCAGAGCAGTGGAGGGAGATCTATTAGGAGGTGGTGTACTCAAGTGGGTTAAAAACCAGGCTGTGTCTTCTGATCCCCGCAGCTCAAACCCTGTCCCTTAGCTGCTATGTTACCTGAGATAGGCTCTATCCTGGATTGCCTTGATTTCCTCATCTGTTAAAGGAGGGTGCAGTGTTTACTTTCTAGGGTTTATGTGGATATTAAGAGTTCTCCCAGCACTTTGTAATTGCTTGAGAAGTGTTGTTTGTTGTTGTCGCTGCATAAATATTATTATTACCACCACTCCTAAATACCAGTTTGAATCTTTAGGTGAATGCAGATTTTGGTAAAACACAAAAGAACCGGAGTTGGCTGCAACTACTTGGATGGCTGTGACACTTTTCTCTAAGCCTGTTTTCCCTGAGTTGTCACATTCCAGGCCTGGAGGCACTGGATTATTCTCCACGAATCCCTGCTCGCCAGGCTGCAGGGAACTGCAGGCTTGAGAGTAGAAAGGGCTCTCACTCTGAAAGCAAGAAGCCTGGGACACTCAGGGGGTCTGGCTGTTGACAAGGACACCAGTGATTCAGGGACTGAGTGGGGGTGAACTCTCTCCCTTGCCCCACACTTCTTACCTCCTCTTGGACACCTGCCTTAGCCCTTAACTGGCTCCGTGCCCTTCCTAGGGGCTGCTTTGTCATCTATTTAACTCCAGATTCTGCCCACCCTTTTTAGGCCTCTTGCCAGGCTGCACAGGAAGCTCCCCTTGCTGTGCCCGGCCCCAGCCCTGACTCTGCCCTGGGGACCCCACCTGGATTGCACACTTGGTTCCGGGACGCCTCTGTGTACCTGCTGCGCATGGGCTGGCCCAATTGCTGCCCCCAGTGGCCGTTGGTTGTATTACACTGGGAAAAAAAAGACTACCCTCCAACAGTGGGGTTCGCTTGGGGGTGGGTAAGGAGGGGGCTGCAGAGGACCAAGGAGGTTGTGAGTCTGCCTGTCCTGCTGGCATCTGTGTGCTGGTGGGAGAATTACTCTTAGGGAAGGAACTGCCTTTGTCTGGGAAAATGTCTTGATAGACTATTTTGAGTGTGGAAGGAGATAGTGGAACAAATGTAGCAAAGAGAGGCACTGAGGGTGCAGATTTTAGGGAGTCCCTCGCTCTGGGCACCTTGTTTGCCTCACCCAGTTCTGGAGTTGAATGAGAACATCATTCCCCTGCAGGGAAATGTAGCCAGGGAAAAACTCCTGGTGTCAGAAGAACAAAGGCCTCTGAAGAACAAAGCATCTCATAATCGCCTTCTAATTTGTTGGATGTATGCTCCTGTGATGTACAGCTCTCCCTCTCTTGCCTCAGCACCTTCAGTACACCTTGCTTATGTACAAAGTTCTCATGGGAGAGGTTTGGAAAGATCAAGGAAGCAGGGCTGCGTGCTGTGTCTGGGTTGGCATGGGGCAGGAGAAGAGACCATCCATTGGAGGCAAGACTGATGGACACTCAGGGTCCAGCTGGGCCAGGGGGAGGGGCCAGCCAGGGCACTGGCGGCCACAGGAAACCCAGGAAAGGTTAAAGGACTTCCCGTGGCACATAAGCCAATCTAATTTTATGTTTTAAATAAACTTTTTACTTTGGAATCATTTTAGATTTATAGAAAAGTTGCAAAAAAATAGTGCAGAGAGCGTCCAGATACTCTGCATCCAACTTCCCCTAATATTAACGTTTTACATACCCCATGGTATGTTTGTCAAAACTAAGAAATTAACATTGGTACATTACAGGGTTTTTGTGGGTTTGTATATGTGTGTGTATTTTCCCATAAAAGTCCTTTTATTTTTCTGGAAATCAATCCAGTATATCATCCTGAATTTAGAGCCAATCGTATTTAAATCTGATAGGCAGATGACTGCAGTTTGATTACCATAGCTTCAGGGTATTAAATGAAAAGAGAATAAAAAGGACTTTTTGTTGGGCTGAATGGGGAAAATTTTGTATAAGGAAACTGGCAGCTGCCGCTGGAAGCCTCTTACCTATTCTGTCGTTGGTCTCATTGGAATCCCTTCCAGATTTCTCTTTACCATCCCAAGAGGCCAGACATAATAAAGACACCTATTTTTCAAATACCTGAGAATTTTAGTAAATATTCTACTTAAAAATAGCAATTTGTTAACATTTATTGAGACCCTACCCTGGGGCAGGCATGACCTCAATAAATCCCCACAACCACATTGTAAAATATTGTTCTCATTTAATAGGTGTGAAAACCTCAGAGCCTCAGCGATGGTGATTTGCCCGGTTATACACTGAGTGGTGATAGAGAAGCAGGGCCAGATTCAAACCTGTGCAGCTTGGGGACTAGGTGTCTGGCATGAGCTAAGCCGTCCCTTCCCTGTAGGTGTCCATGCCTGGGAAGGCTTTAGGTCAGCAGGCTAGGAATTCGGTAATTGACATTGTTCCAGGATATAATTGATGGGATAATTTGGAACTCATGAAGTTGGACCCCACCAAAGTGGCTTCAAGGAAGTTGGGGTGCACTATGCTGGCTTCCTGAGAAGAGAGCTCGCAGGTGTAGACGGAGCCTTGGCTTGCCCCTGCCCTCTGCCCAAGTCACACCCAGCTTCCCAGGCTACCCCTTCACCCCTAGTGTGACCCCAGGAACGCCCCTCCTGGAGCCGTCTCCAGTGCCCATGACGCACCCACACCCTGTGGCTGTGCCTCCTGAGAGTGCTGGGAGCTCTCGGCCCCCCTGGGAGGAGGCTGGCTCTGGGGTCCTCAGCCACCGGATTTTCTTACCAGATTTCCTGGAGTTTTCCCTGGAGTGGTTGCTGGGGGTAACGCTGAGGCGTTTGCTCCTGGTCTCTATTCCATAGAGCCTTCGGTGGGTGACAGGGTCCCCCTCTTTCCTGGACTTTTTCCTTGTGGTCTTGGAGGGGAGTAGGAGAGAAGTTACCCACTGGGGAAAAGATCTGACCTGGCCTACCCCAGCCCCAGACTGAGCCTTTTCAAGGGTCTGCTGATGGGGCAGGCAGAGTGGAGAAGGGGAGACGCCTGGAGCGGCGGGAGGGGAGGGGCTGCGCGCCAGGGGCTTGCAGACCAACTCCTGGCCTGTGTCCCCCTGAGTCCCAGAGGGAGGCCACGAGCAGCTGCGGGGACCAGGGTGTATGTGACGGGGGAGGTTCCCCAAAGGCTGTGGATGTCTCAGCTTTCAAACAGCACTCCTGAGGGTTTTGGGGGAGAGAGGTGAGAGGATGAAGATGAAGCACCCGTGAAGAGAGAGACTCTACTTCGGGATCACAATTCTTCCCCCTGGGTGGACCAGTTTGCTGGCTGGGAGCTGGGTAAGGGATGATTCATTTGAACATCAGTGTGGGGCAGGAATGGCATTCAGAGCCTCAGAGTTAAAAAAAAAAATAGCTGGACATTGTGTGAGAGAGGAGAGGCACATAAGCCAATCTAATTTTATGTGATGAATCTAATGGGGTGGTGGAGGTGAGGGGCTGTGCCACCTGCCTGGGGAAGAATACCTTGTGGTTCTCTCCCTGCTGTTTCAGGATGCCTTTTGTTTTCTTTTCTTCCTTTATCTTTTCTTTAGGCAGCGTCTGCCCCTGTTTGGCTTTCTGCTTCTGAAAAGACAAAGGAGAAAAGCACTTTAGATGCCCCTGGGGACACAGGCCACTCTTTGTCCCCAAAGAGGAAGAGCTGAGCTTCTGTCAAGGGAAGGTTTTCTGGGGAAGAGGCACCCTGTATCTAAACTCTGCTTTAGCTGCACTCTGGTGCTCATGTCCTCTCCCTGTCTTGGTGCCACCAGCCACACCCTGGCATCCCTGCCATGTGGCTTCCAGAGTGACTTTCCAAATCTCAGATCTGGGCTTGTCCCTCTCCACTCTGAATCCATCCCTCGCTCCCTCCCACTTCTCACACTGGTAGGAACTCCTTCCAGCTCCCAGATGGCCCTTGAACTGTGATTTCCCTGGCGATCTGGAACCACAGGAAGGCTGGCCTGTCTTCCAGCAGGTCCTATCTGTTCAATCTCTTGACCTCTATTCAACCAGGATCACTCCCCCTGCCCTAGAACCCCAATCATGTCCTCACCCCACATCCACCTCTGTCTTCCCAGTGTCCTCTAGGCAGAATTCATCTCTCCTTTCTTCTTGCCCGAAGGGGATAGTGACATTGAGAATTGCCCTTTGACTCTGGAGCTGTCAATGAGGAGGGAAGGGGCTGGGGACAGTGGGGAAGATCCTGCTCTGCCAGCATGGACACCCTTGAAGCTGCTGCCCTTGGACCTCTTGCATGCTTACCTGTAGAGAATGCTTCTTTTTGCCTTGCCTCCGCTCCATCCACTCTAACACGCGTGCGAGGTCCGACATTTTCCTCTCCTCAACAGTCTTCCACATGGATTTCCGTTCTGTGGGCATCATGTCCTTCAGGTCTTCTGATTTCTCTATCATGGTGGAGTCTTGGCCGTGCTTTGGGTGTGGTGATGTCACTCACTCACAGTCTTGATCCTTCTAGCTCTACTTACTTGCCTGGGTGACATTCAAGGCAGGATGTGGCCTCCAGCTGCTGGGTGGTTGGCCTCTAAAGGGAGGAGACTCCGGGGGTGATTGTGAGGTCACTACTGGGCTTGTTCCTGACCCATGTGGTCAGAGTAGAGGTGGCCATTGACTACCTTCCACTTTCCCCCACCTGGCCGCTGATCCCCTTTAGGCACCATTTCCCATCTTGTCTCTGTCACAGCTCATCTTATGGCCTCTCTGGCCCCACTATCACAGAGATCTGGCTAAAAGAAAGGTCAGCTCAGGAGCTCCCTTTATCAGTAACCTTCCGTGGCTCCCTGTTGCCTATAAAAGGTCTAAATCCCTTAATTCAGCATCCACAATGTACTCTAATTAGAATGAAGTTTTATAGACTTAATTCCTTCTATATTCACCCATTCATTTATTCATTCAACACACAGCAGAAAATGACTCTGTGCCAGGCATTGTGCAGAACAAAAACACATTCCCAGACCTCCTCCCACAAGAGTGGGAATGCATAATTTCCCTATGAATGCATAATGACAATTGAAGTGCTCAGAGGCAAAATAATGCAATTCTACAAAAGTCCATCACGACAGAACTAGAGCTGGATGAGGTGGAGGTGTTGGCATGCAAGCTTGGAGCAGGAAGGTAATAAGTAGGCTTCAGTGGGGCTCTGGGCCAGAGGGATAAACATATGCAAGGGTCTTGTGGCAGAATGGAGGCACAGCACACTTGAGGAACAATAGAAGGCCAGGTTGGGTGGAGTACCAGTGGTGAGAAATGATTCTGGAGAGGTTGGCAGGAGCCAGACCTTGCAGGACCTTGGGGCCCAGGGAGTTTGAGCAAAGGGAAGACAATCAAGGGAGTCAAATAGGAGGAAGAGAGTCAACTTTTATTAAAGGAAACAAAATATACAGAAATGTGCCAAAATCACAAGGGTAGATACATATGTTACTAGTACCCCAGTATTTTCCCTCATGTTCCCCATTAGTTACTACCCTTTCCCTAAGGATATACTGACTTCTCATTCCATAGATTTGTTTTGCCTATTTTTGAAATTTATATAAATGGAATCATTCACCATGTAATTTTTTTGTATCATTTCTTTTACTTTACAATATATTTGGGAGATTCATCTGCAGGCTTACTCTGAAAACATCACCTACAACTTAATCTCCAGCCAGCCTGTATCACTGCTGTTCTTAAACACCCTTTCCTTTCCTATTTGGAGGCTGTCATGAGTACAAGGTTTTGTCTGTGCTGTTGTCTTAGGTTAGATTGCCCTCCCCTGATTCCTCTCTCTGTAGAAGCTTTCCTCATTCTTCCTTTGTCAAGTTCCAACTCCTCTGAGAAGCCTTCCTTGGCAATTCCCACACCAAAATTTATTTCTTCTCTATGTTCCTCCAGTGCTTTGCTTATGACTTTTAATTCAGCACAAGGTCAGGAGTTCTGACTTTAACTCCTGAACTCCTGGACACCAAATTCCCTTCAGAAGTAGTTCCACTAGACTTTAATCTCTATGAGGGACCATGTTTTCTTCACTCATTGCCTTATCCCTGGTACCCAGAATAGCCCTTGGCACACACATGGTAGATGCTCAGTGAATATTTATTGAAGGACTGAAAGAATAAATGAATGAACATATTCTAAGTATTACCAACAGACATTTTAGAGTTTAATAGAAACTTATTAAAGAAAACAGATTACTAAGACAGTATTGGCAGAGCACAGGAAATAAGAAACTTACATGTAGCAGGCAAAGAAATGGAATAAATTTAATTTATGTCAAATCCTCTTAGAAAATGAACTGTTTTTGTTTGGGGGCAAAATAACTTCCTGAGGGCTTAGAATTGAAACGTGAGGGTGTCTAAATGGTGGTGGAACTATTGTGCATGAGATAAGGGGATATATTAGTCAGCATTCACTAGAGAAACAGAACCAACAGTTGATATCTGTAAATAGTATGAGATTTTATAAGTGTCTCACACAACTGTGGGATGCACAAGTCTAAATTCTGTAGGGCAGGCTGCAAGCAACACTTTGATGAAGGTCTTCAATGGATTCCCCAGGAGAGGCTGGCTGGCTGAAGGAGAGACGAAAGTTCTCTCTTCTGACTGCTGAAGCTATCACCTCCCCCTTAAAAGCTGTAAACTGATTAGATCATACACCACTCCCCTCAGCCAACTGCAAATGTAATCAGCCATAGATTCAGTCAGCGTGCTGATGATTTAAGTCCATGAAATGTCCTCTTAGCAGCAAATAGGTCAGTGCTTGCTTGATCAGACAACTGGGCACGATCACCTGGCCAAGTTGACTTGTGAACCTGACCATCACAGGGAGTAAAGTATTACCATGTGGCTCTGAAGAGTCAAGGAAGAGAAAGGAGGAGGAGCCAATGAGATGAAAAAAAGGTCATGCATACTACAATGTGACTGGTCCCCAACCTCTAGAAAATTTATCAAACTTAAGAAATGTTTGTGGGTGACTGGAATTCAAATATGGATCAATGTCAGGAAGATGTGGAAGGACAGAGGTAGGAAGCAAAGAAAAGTGCAAGCAGGTGGACCCAGGAACTCATGAAATCCAGACAGGGCTTTGGATTTTCACATGGTGTGCTGGTTTGAAATGATGTATGTACCCTAGAAAAGCCATGTTTCAATCCTAATCCCATTTTGTAAAGGCAGCTGTTTCTTCGAATCCCTATTCTTTACTGTATGCTTGAAACTGCAATTAGATCATCTCCCTAGAGATGTGACTCAATCAAGAGTGGTTACTAAACTGGATTAGGTGATGACATGTCTCCACCCATTTGAGCAGGTCTTGATTAGTTACTGGAATCCTATAAGAGAGGAAACATTTTGGAGAATGAGAGATTCAGAGACAGCAGAGCAGAATGACATAGCCATGAGAAGCAGAGTCCACCAGCCAGCCACCTTTGGAGATGAAAAAGGAAAATGCCTCCTGGGGAGCTTCATGAAGCAGGAAGCCAGGAGAAGAAGCTAGCAGATGACACTGTGTTCTCCATGTGCCCTTCCAGATGAGAGAGGAACCCTGACTGCGTTAACTATCTGCCTTTCCAAATGAGAGAGAAGCCCAGACTGTGTTTGCCATGTGCCTTCTCATTGGAGAGAGAAACCCTGAGCTTCATCGGCCTTCTTGAACCAAGGTATCTTTCCCTGGATAAATGCCTTTGATTGGACATTTCTATAGGCTTGTTTTAACTGGAACATTTTAAAAGCCTTAGAGCTGTAAACTAGCAACTTATTAAATTCCTCTTTTTAAAAGCCATTCCGTTTCTGGTATATTGCATTCCAGCAGCTAGCAAACTAGAACACATGGCAATGGAAGTGGAATTTGGATCAAATTCAGGTCGATGTTTGAGGAAGGTGGGGACTTCTGACTTCTGGGCTACTTGGTGACAAATTTTCCAAAGGGCTGTTTGATAAAATAAAAGCCCTGCAATGGGTATATTAATTAAACCAACAATTCCACTTTTCAGAATTCATCCTAAAAAAAGTATTAAGGATTTATCAAAATTAAGCTATAAGGATATTAATCATAGTATTTATTTTTAAACTGAGAAGTTTGAAACCAAAGTGTACAACAGTAAAGAATTGGTTAAATAAATGATGGTGGGACCATACGTTTAAATTTGTGTGGCCATTAAAATATTTTTAGAAGAATGTTTAGCCATAGGAAAGAGTCCTCATATTAGGTAAGAAAATGAGTTATCACACACACACATCCCTATTTTCATAAAATGAAAAGTGGATGTGAACCTTCTGCTTCTAAACATGGAGGAACAGTTGGCCAAAACTATGCTCCTGACTGAAATAACTAAAAATCTGGTTGAAATATATGAAACAATAGTTTTTGAAACACTGGACACCCAGTAATCAAGGACGCTTCATGAGAACAGAGACAAACCAGGTGACCTCTCTGACTGCCTCAGATCCTGCTTTAAGACAGTTCACCCTTGAGCTTTGGCACAAGAAGGGGAGTCACAGATGAAGCCTGGGGCTGAAGGTCTGGGGAGACCAAAGTGGTTGAAGTTCACAGGTAAGAGTACTGGAGAGAAGACAGCTGCACAGGGACAGAAAGAAGTCCGGAGGTCTTGAGAGGGCTTCCCTCGAATAGCTAGCTGAATAGTGTGTGTGTGCAGGAAGTACCTGAGGTCTGGGCAAGAACCCCCAGGGTCAAAGATAGAGAGAAAGCAGCTAGCACACACACAGGTCAGGAATTGTGCCTGTTCCCACCAGGTAGACCAGAAGACCTCACGATTCATGGTGCATTGGGTAAAGTATGCCAAGGAGTCTTAGAAGTGGGGAGTGATAACCCTACATAAAATGCTTCTCCTGTCCTGCATAGCAAATCTCAATATACAGGACCTGAAATGTGAATTATCTCTCAATAAAGGTTTTATTAGAAAGAAAGAAAGACCCAAAATGATCACAGTTTCCAAGTAATCTAACTGCATCCCAGAATAAAGCTCAAGAGTATTTATAGGAAAACAAAAACATCCAGTACCTGAAATAGTGAAATTCACAATGTCTGGCACCCAATAAAAAATCACCAAGCATGCAAAAGAGCAGGAAAATATGATCCATAATTAAGAAAATCAATCAATAAAAACTGATCCAGACTGACATAGATGCTGGAATTAGCAAAGACATTAGAACAGTCATTATAACTGTACTCTATTGGCTCAGAAGCTGGAGAAAATATTTAGCATGATATGTTGAGAAATATAAGATATAAAAAAGACCCAAAAGGAATTTATAGAGAGGAAAACTACAATATCTGAACTGAAAAATACACTGGATAACAATAATGTCAGATTGGACATTGCAGAAGAATATAGATTAGTGAACTTGAAGACATCGAACTGAATGAAAATAAAAACAAATTCAGATATTAAAATTTCTTTCTTAAGCCAGTTTTGGTAAGTTGTGCCTTTGCAGGAATTTTCCCATTTCTTATAACTTTTCTAAGTTATTGGCATAAATTTGTTCATAATATTCCCTTATAATCCTTTAACTTTAACTCCTATTATTTGGTGGTGATGTCCCCTTTTTTCAGTACTGATTTTGATACGTCTTTTCCCTTTTTTTCTTCAGTCATTCTAGCTAAAGTTTCGTCAATTTTATTGATATTTCAAAAAAAAACCATTTTGCTTCATTGATTTTTCTTTATTTTTCTAGTTCATTGATTGAAACTCTAAAAATGTTTCAGTCTGGGTTATTGATTTCAGGCATTTCTGATATAGGCTTTCAGAACTACAAGTTTTCCTGTAACTACAGCTTTGGCTGCATCTTATAAATTTTGTTTTCATTTTCATTCCATTCAAAATATTTTCCAATATACATTGTGATATCATCTTGATTCATGAGTTATTTAGGAATGTGTTGTTTAATTTCCAAATTATGTTTACTTATATATACAAATACAAATTTACAAATCTGTATATACCTATTTACTTATATACTTCAAATATACAAATATTTGAAGATGTCCCATATTTACTTCTGTTGTTCATTTTACATTTAGTTCTGTTGGGGTTAAAGAACTTAATTTGTATGATTTCAAATTATTGAGACTTGTTTTATGCCCTAGCAAATGCTTTATCCTGGAAAATACTCCTTGTGTATGGAAAAGAATGTGTATTATGCAGTTGTTAGATGGAAAGTTCTATATATGACAGTTATGTGGAGTTGGTTGACAGTATTGTTCAAATCTTCCATATCCTTACTCATTTTCCTTCCCATGGTATTAATTATTGATAATAATTACTGAAATACTCAACTATAGTTATAGAACTATTTATTTCTACTTTCAAATGTTTTTACTTCATTAATTTGGGGCCCTGTTGTAATGCAGGTGAACATTTGTAGTTATGTCTTCCTGAATTGATTTTTTATTGTTAAGAAATGTGAAAATGCTTATTTTGCATAATATTAATATAGCTACTTCAACTCTTTTATCCTTGAATGATACGTCTTTTTCTCTTCTTTGACATCGACCTATTTGTGTCATTGAAACTAAGGTATGGTTCCTTTAGAATCATATAGTATGATCTTGCATTTTTAGTACAACCTCACAATCTCTGCCTTTTTATTGGGGCTCTTAGATTTTTTACATTTAATGCAATTATTGATATGGTTGAGTTGACACTCATTATTTTGCTATTTGTTTTCCATATATGTTCTGTCGTTTTTCTTTCTCTCTTCCTCTTTGACTGCCTAAAAGAAGGCAGCTAAATACTTATTTTCTGTGTGATATTTTAATTCTATTGATTTTTCAACTATATTTTTGAGTTCTTTTCCCTATGATTGCTCTAGGGACTGCAATATGCAACTTAATTTACCATAATCTAATTCATATTAATGCTAACTTAATTTGAGTGAAATGCAGAAACCTTGCTCTAATGTTGCTGCATTACTTACCCTTCTTTGCTGTACTATTGTCATATGTATTACATCCATATGTTGTACAAACAACACTATGGTTTTATAATTATTGTTTTATACAAACTTATGTGGTTTAAAGAATTTAAACGAAGAAATGAATAAAATATATTTATAGAGTCTTTTATATTAACCCACATAGTTACAATTTCCAGTATATATGTTCTTAATTTTTCATGTGGATTTGAGTTACCTTCTGGTGTCACTTGCTTTCAGGCTGAAGAACTTGTTTTAGTATTTCTTGTAAGGCAGATCTCACAATGAATACTTTCAGTCTCTGTTTATGCTGGAATGTCTTCATTTTACCTTCTTTTTTGAAGAAAGATTGGATAATGCGATCTTGTTTATCATTTTTTCTCTCAGCACTTTGTATGTGTTATTTCATTTCCTTCTGCCCTAATTAGTTTGTATGAGAAGTCAGCTATTATCATACTGCTGTAGCCCTCTATGTAACAAATCATTTTCTCCTTATATTCTCATTTTTTTTTGTCTTTGTCTTTTAACTGTTTATCATGTGTCTAGGTGCTCATTTCTTTGCATTTATCCTACTTGAGGTTTGTTGGACATCTTGGATATGTATTTTATATTTTTCTTCAGATTTGGGAGGTTGGGGTCATTGCTTCTTCCAGTGTATTTTTTTTTTTTGCCCTTTTCTTTTTCTTTTCCCCTCCTGAGACTTCTGTTATATATCTGTTAGCATGTCTGATGTTATTTCACTGCT
Organism: Myrmecophaga tridactyla; assembly: GCA_004026745.1. Taxonomy (NCBI): domain Eukaryota; kingdom Metazoa; phylum Chordata; class Mammalia; order Pilosa; family Myrmecophagidae; genus Myrmecophaga; species Myrmecophaga tridactyla. The sequence continues at coordinate 13,936 of PVIY010019464.1, read as the reverse complement.
CTTTGTAGCTGTGTTCATTTTTCTTCAATCTTTTTTCTCTCTGTTTTTCATATTGTACAATTTCCATTCATTTATTTCAAGTTCACTGATTATTTCCTCTACCATCTATAATCTGCTGATGAGTCTCTCTAGAAAATTTTTCATTCTACCTATTCTATTTTTCAACTTTAGAATTTCCACTCGTTTCATTTTCATAATTTTTACCTCCTTGTTCGAATCTCTTCGTTGATTAATTTTTGCCATATTTTCCTTTACATTTTAAAACACGGTTTCCTTTAACTCTTTGAACACATTTATAATAGCTACTTCGAAGTCTTTGTTAAATCCAGCATTAGAACACTTAGAGACAGCTTGCATTGACTGTTTTTTTCTTGAGTATGTGTTACACTTTCCTATTTATTTGCGTATCTTATAATTTTCTGTTGAAAACTGGACATTAAAAATACTGTAATAATTTTGGATTCTGAATTTTACCCCCTGAAGGTCGCTGTTGCTATTTTTCATTTATTTTGTTTTGTTTGTTTAGTTGCTTACCTGGTCTAAGTCTTTGAATCTCTCTTCCTATGTTTCTTGTCAGACATTTTATATGATTGCTTTTGTTTTATTTTATTTATTTATTTTTTTGGTGCATGGTGTGGGAATCGAACTCAGGTCTCCAGCATGGCAGGCGAGAATTCTGCCACTGAGCCACCATCACACCACCCTGCTTTCATTTTCAAGTCTAACTTCCTAGAGGTCTTCTCTGTGCCTGTGTAGCTGATTGGATAGAGGTTGCCCTTAAATGCCTCAAGCCAGTAAGCCTTCCATCCTCTGCTGAAGAATTGGTATATGAATAGAGAAGATGTAGCAGTCATCTATTAACACATAACATGTTATACCAAAGCTTAGTGGTTTCAAACAACATTTAAAAAAATTTTTAATTTATTTTGTATTATCACACCAAAAACACCATACAAACATGAACATTCTTAACATATAATCACTCCATGTATGGTGTACAATCAATGGCTCACAATATCACCAGATATTAGTGTATTAATCACCATGATGATTTTTTAGAACATTTGCATCACTCCAGAAAAAGAAATAAAAAGAAAAGAGAAAAAATCACACATACCATACCCCTTAGTCCTCCTCCTCATTGACCACTAGTATTTCCATCTACTCAATAGATTGTATCCTTTGTTCCCCCTATTTTTTCTATACCCTTTGCCACTCCCTTTAATTGTTCACTAGTATCTCAATCTACTCAATTTATTGTAACATTTGTTCCCCCATCATTTTTTTAAAACTCTTTTTATTGTATAGTATAGCATATATACAAAACAAAGAAATAAAAAAGCAATTTAAAAAAGTGGTTATAGGATAGATCCTAGAGTTTGTCATGGGCTACCATACAAGCCTTTCATATTTTTCCTTCTAGCTGCTCCAGCATATAGGAGGCTAGAGAGCTTAAATACTTTTTTTCTCATCACAATTGACTTTTTTTCCTTCTTTTTTTTGTGAACAATATTATATACACAGAAAAGCTATAAATTTCCAAGCACAGCACCACCACAATTAGTTGTAGAACATATTTCACACTTTGACATGGGTTACAATTTCACAATTTTAGGTTTTTACTTCTGGCTGCTCTAAAATGCTGGAGACTAAAAGAGATATCAATTTTATGATTCAGTATTCATGTTCATTTGTTAAGTCCTATCTTCTATGTATAATTCCACCATCACCTTTGATCTTTCCATACCTCTCATTGGAGTTGTTTGGGCTATGGCAATTCTGAATTTTTTATATTGGAAGAGTCTGTCACTGATGTGGGGTAGGGAGATGGAACTATCTGATGTTTTGGAGAGGCTGGGCTAGGAGTCAGGACTTACCTGGACCAGGGACCCATCTGGAGGTTGTAGGTTTCTGGCAAGTTACTCTAGTGCCTGGAACCCTTGTGGAATCTTATAAATTGCCCTATGTGTTCTTTAAGATTGGCTGGAATGGTCCCATTGGCAGGTTATGATAGGTAGCAAAGTCTATCTGAGGCTTGTGTAAGAGCAACCTCCAGAGTAGCCTCTCAACTCTATTTGAACTCTCTGTGCCACTGATACCTTATCAATGACACTTCTTTTCCCCCTTTTGGTCAGGATGTAGTTGTTGATCCCATGGTGCCAGGCCTGGATTCATCCCTGGGAGTCCTCTCCCATGTTGCCAGGGAGACTTTCACCTGTGGATATCATGTCCCATGTAGAGGAGAGGGCAATGATTTCAGTTGTAGATTTGGGCTTAGAGAGACTGAGGCCACATCTGAGCAACAACAGAAGTCCTCCAAAAGTAACTCTTAGGCATGTCCATAGGTAGTCTAAGCTTCTATGCTACCTATATAAGCTTCACAAGAGTAAACCTCATGATCGAGGGCATGGCCTATTGATTTGGGTGTCCCTAAAGTTTGACACAGTATCAGGAGATTCTCTGATGATAAGGTTTAATAGTTTCATAGTCTTTCTCCCCTTTCTCAGGTGACTTTGCCAATACTGTTTGATTATCTGATTAATATACTCTAGATGTTTCCAGGCATTACAATAATCTATACAGGATTAAAGGACTTCTTTCTCATTCTGTGTTCTCTGTGTTTCAGTTTTCAAATGAGCTATACAGATAAATTGCATTGGATTATGCACTACAGAAAATTTCAATTCCAGTTCAAATAAACCTTTCTTCCATCGGTCTCAAAGAGGATGTGTGGTTCTAAAATATAGACACTGTCTTCCTTACCCCTATGTTCTGAATTACTTTAATCCCAACCAGTTCAGCTTCATTCTTATCTCTAAATATCAGGATATATATATATATAAAACAGCCTCTTAGAATCCAGAAATAATAATCACCACTCTGGACTTAATGTGTCTACTCTAAAAGCTTACAAATTAGGCCCCTGTTTTCTTACAAGCATTTTCTAAAGGTGACCATACCATTTTTTTTTTTATTATTTTGTTTCACCAAATGTCCCACATGTTCATTCACATTGTTACATTCCTCATGACATTGTTCCTTTTTGTAGCAGCACAGCCTTCATTCATAAGTATATACCATCATTAGCCAATCTACTTCTCTGTCAGTGCATCCTTCAGCCACCTGCATTCATTGGGCATAACGCAGAGGGCTCAAAGTTCATAGTCCATCAACATTCTCAATTTTAGATAATTTCATTATTCCCAAGAGACAGAAAACCAATAAACACATCCTCACCAAATAGGAAATCTAAACTTCCTCTTAACTCTTGTCCCTCATGCCATTATTCACCTCTGTTGTTGCTGTGGTAGTGCTGATGGTTTCCTTTTGAACATAGCTCATAGCATGCAATAGCAGTTTTCCCCCTGTATCCTGGACTTAAACTTTATATGTGAATCATATCTTTGAAGTAATTCTTATAAGAACTCGTTCATTTTTCTACTGTGAGTCAGTGGGACACTTAGGTTTACACAACTCCTTTCAATCTTGTTCATCTTCAATATAGTAATATTACTTCTAGACCACTAGAGAACCACCTTCGCACCTATCTATTCCCTTACACTGAAGTTCAACCTCATTAGCTAATGGTTCTCCCATCTCTAGCTTCTATATATCTCTAAGTCCCTTGTATTCTGTATTATAAGTCTCTGATTATACCTTCATGCTGGTCATAAAAGTGGAATCATACAGCATCTGTCCTTTTGTGTCTGGCTAATTTCACTCAGCATTATGTCCTCAAGGCTCATCCATCTTGTCATGTGCTTCAGGACATCATTTTGTCTTACTGCTGCATAATATTCCATCGTATGTATATCCCACATTTTGTTGATCTACTCGTCTGTTGATGGGCATTTGGTTTGTTTCCATCCTTTGGTGATTGTGAATAATGCTGCTATGAACATCGGTGTGCAAATGTCTGTTTGTGTCATTGCTTTCAGCTCTTCTGGGTATATACCAAGTAGTGCTATTGCTGGGTCATAGGGCAGCTCGATATTTAGTTTCCTAAGGAACCACCAGTCTTCCTTGCTGCACAATTGTATATTCCCACCAGCAGTGCTGCATAAGTGTCCCAGTTTCTCCACATCCTCTCTAACATTTATAGTTTCCTGATTGTTTAATAACAGCCATTCTTATACGTGTGAGGTGGTATCGCATTGTAGTCTTGATCTGCATTTCCCTTGTAGCCAGTGAAAATGAGCATCTCTTCATGTGCTTTTCAGCCATCTGTATTTGCTCTTCAGAACAATGCCTATTCATATCTTTAGCCCATTCTATAATTGGATTATTTGTTCTTTTGTTGTTGAGGTGTATGATTTCTTTGTATATACAGGAAATCAAACCTTTGTCTGATATATGATTTCCAAATATTTTCTCCCATTGAATTGGCTGCCTCTTCACTTTTTTGACAAAGTCTTTTGAGGTGCAGAAGCATTTGATTTTAAGAAGTTCCCATTTATCTATTTTTTCTTTTGTTGCTTGTGCATTGGGTGTAAAGTTTAAGAAGCTACCTCCTATTGCTAGATCTTGAAGATGTTTCCCTACATTTTCTTCTAGAAGCTTTATGGTGCTAGTTCTTATATTTAGCTGTTTAATCCACTTTGAGTTAATTTTTGTGTAGGGTGTAAGTTAGGGGTCCTCTTTTATTCTCTTGACTATTGATATCCAGTTTTTCCATGCCCGATTATTGAAAAGACTGTTTTGTCCCAGTTCAGAGGATTTGGGGGCCTTGTCAAAAATCAGTTGACAATAGATTTGGTGGTCTATTTCTGCACTCTCAATTTGATTTCATTGATCAATGCTTCTGTCTTTGTGCAAGTACCATGCTGTTTTGACCATTGTGGCCTTATAATATGTTTTGAAGTCAGGTAGTGTTAATCCTCCCAGTTCATTCTTTTTTAGGATGTTTTTAGTTATTCGGGGTGTGCTGGTTTGAAAGGATGTATGTACCCTAGAAAAGCCTGTTTTAATCATAATCCCATTTTGTAAAGGCAGCTGTTTCTTCTAATCCCTATTCAGTACTGTGTGTTTGAATCTGTAATTAGATCATCCCCCCTGGAGATGTGACTCAATCAAGAGTGGTTCTTAAGCAGGATTAGGTGGAGATATGTCTCCACCCATTTTGGTGGGTCTTGATTAGTTTACTGGAATCCTATAAAAGAGGAAATATTTTGGAGAATGTGAGAGGTTCTGGAGAACAGAACAATGTAGCCACGAGAAGCAGAGAGTCCACCAGCCAGAGATCTCTGGAGATGAAGAAGGAAAATGCCTCCTGGGGAGCTATATGAAACAGGAAGCCAGGAGAGAAAGCTAGCAGATGATGCCGTGTTTGCCATGTACCCTTCCAGATGAGGGAGAAACCCTGATTGTGTTCGCCATGTGACTTCTCACTTGAGAGAGAAACCCTGAACTTCATTGGCCTTCTTGAACCAAGGTATCTTTCCCTGGATGCCTTAGATTGGACATTTCTATAGACTTGTTTTAATTGTGATGTTTTCTTGGCCTTTGGACTGTAAACTTGCAACTTATTAAATTCCCCTTTTAAAAACCATTCCACTTCTGGTATATTGCATACTGGCAGGTAGCAAACTAGAAAACGGGGTCTCTTTCTCTTCCAGATGAATTTGATAATTAGCTTTTCTAAATCTTCAAAGTAGGTTATTAGAATTTTGAGTGGTACTGTGTTGAATCTGTAGATCAATTTGGGCAGAATTGACATCTTAACTATATTTAGCCTTCCTATCCATGAGCAGGAAATGTCTTTCGACCTATTTAGATCTCCTTTGATTTCTTTTAGCAATGTTGTGTAGTTTACTGTGTACAAGTCCTTTACATCCCTCATTAAGTTCATTCCTAAGTATTCTATTCTTTTAGTTGCAATTTTGAATGGAATTTTTTCCTTAACTGACTCCTCAGCTAGCTCATTGCTTGTGTATAGAAATGTTACTAATTTCTGCACATTAATTTATATCCTGCCACCTTGCTGAATTTGTTTATTAGCTCAAATAACTTTGTTGTAGATTTCTCAGGATCTTTCAAGTATAGTATTGCATCATTTGCAAATAATGAGAGTTTTGCTTCTTCTTTTCCAATTTGGATGCCTTTTATTTCTTTGTACTGCCTGATTGCTCTAGCTAGAACTTCTAGCACAATTCTGAATAATAATGGTGACAGTGGGCATCTTTGTCTTGTACCTGATCTTAGGGGAGAGGCTTTCAGTCTCTCTCCATTGAGCACGATGCTGGCTATCGGTTTTTCATATATTCCCTTCATTATATTGAGGTAGTTACCTTTGATTCCTATCTTTTGGAGTGTTTTTATCAGAAAAGGATGCTGAATTTTGTTGAATGCTTTTCCAGCATCAAGGTGACCATGTGATTTTTCCCGTTTGATTTATTAATGTGCTGTACTACATTAATTGATTTCTTGGGTTGAATCATCCTTGCATTCCTGGTATAAACCTCACTTGGTCATGGTGTATAATTCTTTTAATGTGTTGTTGGATTTGATTTGCTAATATTTGATTGAGAATTTTTGCATCTATGGTCATTAGGGAGATTGGCCTGTAGTTTTCCTTTCTTATAGCATCTTTACCTGGTTTTGCTATTAAAATGATATTAGCTTCATAAAAGGAGTTAGGTAGAGTTCCTTTTTCCTTAATTTTTGGGAAAAGTTTGAGCAGGATTGGTGTTAGTTCCATCTGGAATATTTGATAAAATTCCCCTGTGAAGCCATCTGGCCCTGGGCTTTTCTTTTTAGGAAAATTTTTGATGATTGATTGAATCTCTTTACTTGTGATTGGTTTGTTGAGGTCTTCTATTTCTTCCTGAGTTGGTGTGTCTTGTTTGTGTGTCTCCAGGAATTTGTCCATTTCACCTAAGTTGTCTAGTTTGTTGGTGTATAGTTGTTCATAGTATCCTCTTATGATTTCTTTTATTTTTTCAGGGTCTGTGGTAACGCACACCTTCTCATTTCTGATTTTATTTATTTACACCCTTTCACTTTTTTTCTTTGTCAGTCTTGCTAGTGACCTATCAATTTTATTGTTTTTCTCAAAGAACCAACTTTTGGTTTTATTGATTCTTTTTATTGTTCTCTCATTCATTTATCTTTGCTTTAATCTTTGTTATTTCTCTTCTCCTATTTGCTTTGGGGTTAGTTTGCTGTTCTTTCTCAAGTTCCTCCAGGTTCGCTGTTAAGTCCTTTATTTTTACTCTTTCTTGTTTTTTAATATAGGTATTTAAGGCAAGAAATTTCCCTCTTGGCACAGCCTTTGCCACATCCCATAAGTTCTGATAAGTTGTATTCTCATTTTCATTCATCTCCAGATAGCTACTGATTTCTCTAGCAATTTCTTCTTTGACCCGCTGGTTGTTTAAGAGTGTGTTATTTAATCTCCATATATTTGTGAATTTTCTCATTCTTTGGTGGTTATTGAGATACATCTTCATCCACTGTGATCAGAGGAAGTGCTTTGAATAATTTCAATATTTTTAAATTTATAAAGACTTGTTTTGTGCACCAGCATGTGATCTATCCTGGTGAATGTTCCATGGGCACTAGAGAAGAATGTATAACCTTGTACTTTGGGGTGCAATGACCTATATATATCTGTTAGGTCTAATTCATTTATCAAGTATTTAACTTCTCTATTTCCTTGTTGATCTTCTGTCTGGCTGTTCTATCTATAGAGGAGAGTGGTGTATTGAAGTCTCCTACTATTACTGTTGAAACATTTATGCTCCCTTCAGTTTTGTCAATGTTTGACTCATGTACTTTGGAGCTCTTTGACTGGGAGTATAGACATTTATGATTGTTATATCTTCTTGATGAATTGACCCTTTAATTAGTATATAGTGTCCGTTTTTGTCTCTTATATGTCTTCACATTTAAAGTCTATTTTGTCCAGTATTAGTATAGCTACTCCTGCTTTCTTTTGGTTACAACTTGTGTGGAAGATCTTTTCCCATCCTTTCACTTTCAATCTATTTGTATTGTTGTGTCTAAGATGAGTCTCTTGTAAGCAGCATATAGCTGGATTATGTTTCTTAATCTATTCTGCCAACCTGTATCTTTTAATTTGTAAGTTTAATCTGTTAACATTCAAAGTTATTATTGAAAAGGCATTTCTTGATTCCACCATCTTATCTTTCTTATTTTGTCAGATCTATATATTCTTTTCCCCCTTACTCTTTGTATTCTCTAGATTACCCTGCGTGGCACTCTTCAATTCTGTGCTCTCCTCCAGACCTCCCTCTCCTGTTGTTTTTTTTTTCAACTGGCAGAACTCCTTTTAGTATTTCTTGTAGGGCCAGTCTCTTGTTGACACATTCTTTCAGGACTTCTTTGTCTGTGAGAGCTTTAATCTCTCCCTCAATTTTAAAGGACAATTTAGCTGGGTACAGAATTATTGGCTGTAAGTCTTTCTCTTTCAGGTTCTTAAATATATCATACCACTGCCTTCTCACCTCCAGGGTGCTACTTGAGTAGTCTGAACTCAGTCTTGTTTGATTTCCCTTGCATGTAGTAGATTGTTTTCCTTTTGTTGCTTTCAGGATTTTCTGCTTCTCTTCAACATTTGACAGACTAATGTGCGCTGGTGTGCCTTGGGGAAGGCCTATTTGGATTTATTCTGTTTAGAGTTCTTTGGGTTTCTTTGACTTGTATATTTATGTCCTTTATGAAGGTTGGGGAGTTTTCCCCCAATATATCCTCAACTACTCTTCCTAACCCTTTACTCCTCTCTTCTTCTTCTGGGACACCAGTGATTCTTATATTTGCATGCTTCATTTTGTCTATTATTTCCCTGAGTTCCCATTCAATTTTTTCCATCTTTTTTTTGCCATTTACTGTTTTGAGTCTTTGAAGTCAGTTATCCTGTCCTCTATATCACTTATTCTTTCTTCTGTCTCTTCAAATCTGGTGTTGTGTGGCTCAACAGAGTCTTTAATCTTTGTGATTTCCATATTTTTCTATTTATTCTTTCAAATTCCTCTTTGTGCTCTTCTACTGTCTTCTTGATCTCCTTTATGTCATTTGCTATCCCACTTATTTTATTATGTAGTTGTATGAACATCTTTGATTAGTTGTTCCAATGTCTGTGTCTCCTCAGGTGTTTTAATTTGGTCATTAGGCAGGGCTATATCCGTCTGCATTGTGTTATGCTTAGTGATCTTCTGCTGTGTTCATCACATGTAGATATCCTGATTGATTTACTTTGGGTGTTGATTCCTTTCAGTAGTCTAAGGTGTTGTGTTTGCGGGATGGTTGTATAGCAGGGAGCAGGGCACAGAGGGGAGCACTCAGTACAGTGATTTGTTTCAGGACAGGTATGGGTGCAGGTTGGGGATGTTAAGCTGGTGCTTGTGAAGGTGGGTGCCCAGTGGCCAGGGAGGATGTAGCTGTGCGGGTGCACTGGTCTGGGGGGGCATAACTCTGGCATGTGCTGGTCTAAGGCATGGGACCCTTTGTGCACATGGGTAGAGTTGTGGCAGCACATCGGCATTACACCCTAGTGGACTGGGGGCGGATATGACCCAGCTTTGCAGGCCAGCACTTTCTCAGAGCTGGGAAGTGAGGCTGAGGGCTGTGTGCATGTGCCATTCTAGGACTCCTGTAATGTGCAGTTTCCAGAGCTGAATGACACAATTGGGGACCCATGAGCTCACATGGGCCTGGGAGTGCCATGAACAGATGCACTGAGCTCAGGGAGGGTGGGGTGAGGCTGTGTGATAGCTTTGGTATGGAATGTAGTGCCCATAACCTTTATGCACTGGCAACAGCCTGCAGGGAACATGGAGGAGGAGGAGGTGCTCCAGAGGGGTGCAGGAGAGGTGGGTTGGGCTGCACTTGGGGTGAGCATATAGGGCAGGTACGTGCACTGGGGGCTGGTGGGGTGGGTGCGCCTGGAGCACAGGGAATGGGAACAGGTGAGGGGGTTCAGGTGCGTGGGGTGTGGGGTGAGTCACCAGTCTTGGGGCTGCACTGGTGAGGGTAGCGCACCCAAGGAACACTGCCTGGTTTACCCTAGTCCCATGTACACGTCCGTGTACTCCTGTAGGCTCTGCTGCTCCACACCCCCACACCAGGCTCCAGCTTTCTGTCTTTCAGTCCCTCAGTTCCTCCCAGGGCTGCCACATGTGGTACAGAAGGCTCTCCCAGGTCAGTGGCACTCCTGAATTGCTGCCTCAGTCGCCATCCTGTCCCTTCTCCAACTCTGCCATGGAGCAGGGCTAATCTCAAGCTGCTCTAGTCAGCCATCTTCCCGGAAGTCTCCCCATTACTTATTTTTAATCCATATTTTATACTCACCTGTCAATATAGTAGATAAACGGAGCATCAGACACAAGGTTTTCACAATCACACAGTCACATTGCGAAAGCTATATCATTATACATCCATCTTCAAGAAACACGGCTACTGGAAAACAACTCTATGGTTTCAGGCATTTCCCTCTATCTCTCTAATATACCTTAAACTAAAAAGGGGATATCTATATCATGTGTAATAATAACCTCCAGGATAACCTCTCGACTCTGTTTGAAATCTCCGAGCCACTTACACTAATTTTGTCTCATTTCTCTCTTCACCCTTTCTGTCAAGAACATTTTCTCAGTGACTTGATGCTGAGTCCCAGTTCATTCTTGGGTCTCTGTCCCATGTTGCCAGGGAGGTTTACACCCTTGGGAGTCGTGTCCCATGTACAGAGGTGGAGGGCAGTGCTTGTCATGTTGGCTGAGAGAGAGGCCACATGTGAGCAACAAAAGCAGTTCTCTGGGAGTGACTCTTATGCCTAATTTTAAGTAAGCTTAGTCTGTCCTTTGCAGGGATAAAATTTCATATGAACAAACCCCAAGATTAGGGCTTGGCCTATTGATTTGGTTGTCCCCATTGCTTGCGAGAATACTAGGAATACTCCAAATGGGGAAGTTGAAATTTCCCCCTTTCTTGCCATTCCTCCAAGGGGACTTTGCAAATACTTTTTTATTCACTGTTTAAATCACTCTGGGATTTATCAGGACAAACCTACAAAATTTTATGCCCTATTCAATGTTCCGTGTACTTATGGTGTTCAATTAAACTGTCCATATAAGTTGTATTAGGAAATACACTAGTCAAAATTTAAATTTTCAAACAACATTTTAAAATGTTTTCTTTTATTGTTAAATATAACATATACACAAAGAAAAGAAAAAAAAAAGCAATGATTTTCAAAGTGTACTTCAATAAGTGAATCCAGAACAGATTTCAGAGTTTGTTATGGGTTACCATTCCACTATTTCAGATTTTTCCTTCTAGCTGCTCCAAAACACTGGAGGCTAGAAGAAATATTTTTTCTTTTTTCATGAAAAATAAACATATGCACAAAAAAGCAGTAAATTTCAAAGCACATGGCAACAATTAGTTGTAGAACAGATTTCAGAGTTTGGTGTGGGTTACAATCCCATTGTTTTAGTTTTTTATTTCTAGGTACTGGAGACTGAAAGAAATATCAATGTAATGATTCAGCAATCATACTCATTTGTTAAACCCTGCCCTCTTAAAACTAAATTTTATCTCACAGTTTCTGTGGGTCGTGAATCTGGGTTTGGCTTAGCTGGGTTCTCTCAGGTCCTTCCTAGACTACAATCAGGATGTTGTCCAGGTTGTAGTACTCTCAAGGCTTGACTGAAGATTGACCTGCTTCCAAGCTCCTCATGTGGGCATTGCAGGATTCAGTTCCTCACAGGCTGTTGAACTGAGCAGCTCCATTCTTTGTTGACTGTTGGCAGAAGGCTGCCCTCAGTTCCCTGAATCATGTGCCTATCCACAGGGAAGCTCACAATATGGCAGCTTGCTTCATCAGAGCAGCAAGTGAGAAGTGCCAGAGAAAGACGGCAGGCAGAAGTCACAGTATTTTATCACCTAACCTTGGGTGTGACTTCCCATCACTTTTGCCATATTCTCTTTATTAGAAGAAAGTCCCTATGTCCATCCAGTCCACACCCAAAGGGAGGGGATTACACAAGGGCACTAATACCAGGAGGCAAGGACATTGAAAGCCATTTTAGAAGCAACCTACCTGAGGAGCACATTCAAAGTTCAGGCCATTTTCAATTATCCTATCTTTTAGTTTCTTCTGGACTCTTTCATATTCCCTCTACACTTGTGTACAGTCCCAGGGTTGTGTGTGCTAGAATGCGCCCTTTCCAGTTTGCGCTGTGCATGCGTGCAGCTTCAACCAGGAATGTACATGCCCCATCCACAAATGAGTTTGAAAGTTAGACCTATTGGCTCTCTCACTTGATTGCCTTGGGAATTTTCTCTTAAACCAACACTGCTGCCAAGAGTGGGTATTGCAACATCTCCAAATTGGTTGATCCCCCTTGGAGCACAACAAAGAGAAGCTTCCAGTCCTCCCAATTTGTCCCATCCTGAGGGAACTTCCCTACTGACTGAGGTAGGGGGAGGGGACAGAGCAGCTTCAGGCTAGAATCACAGATTTTTACTGTTCTTATTAAAATTTCAATAGTTTTTCAAACATACTGATCCAAATGTTGTATGCCTTTGATCAATTTCCAGAGTGCTGCAATGGTTGTTTTTGTCAATTTGTCTAGCTTTACAGTTATTTTGTAGGGGTGAGGATTTGCTGATCTCCTCAAGTACAGGCAGAAGTCCTTTCCCAATATCCTCCCTTTCATAACATATTTTGTAACAGCCCCTTTGCTTCCTTGAAATGAAATTCATAAAATTTAACCTACTTATACATTTTTTTAAATTACTGTAATCCTCTAAACCAATATAAAGGGAAAATAAAATTAAAATACTTCCCTTTGGAAGTATTTCAATATTTAAATGCTTGGGCACAACTGAAAGGGAAGATAATTTGCAAAATTCCCCTTTGGGAATGATACAATCCCACTAAGAACCAATGATGCAATTAGAACAGACTAGGCTCCTTGTTTACCCAAACCTGGTGGGGACAAGTTCTATTTTGAAGTTTTCCATGGCTGAAACTTTATCTCCCATGGTAAATGTTTGCCAATGCTCCCACCTCAAAAAACATTGAGTCACCTTCATTATTTACTTCTTTCCCTTCTCCTCCTTCATCAATATGCAGTTAATGTCAACCTATTTTCTTTGCTACCAGTCAAGGAAGATTTTGACAACCAGATTTTCTGCTTAGCTTAATAAAGGAGGCAGGTTTATTTTAAATTTGAGCATTTGTATAATTAATTCAATTATTGAAACAGTAATACGTGATTTTATCAAAGGATATTAACCATGTAAGTGAAATGCCCGATTACATCTTTTCTAACTGGAACAGTTCAGAGACACCTGGGCTGGAAGGACACATGGAGTCTAGTTAAATTTATCATTGGAAGGAGAAGAGAGGGTCCAGGGTGGCCAAGCCTAGGGACAGGAAGGTATCTGTGGTCCAGGAACCTAGTATTGGGGAGTATTGATAAAGCATCAAAGTTGAACAATGACTTTAGATATTCCTCCAATAATAGAAACATTCTTCCAATGATCTGCCTTTCAATTTCAGAGAGACCCTCCACATTTCACTGAAGGCTGTTTCTATGAAAACTCATGACATCATCTTTGCTTTTCTAATATTCCCTTCTTTCTAATTTCCAAATTTTAAACTTTGTTATATGTGCTGGTTTGGAGCTGTTATGAACCCCCCAAAACACATGTTTTTTTAAAAACTTTTTTATTAATTAAAAAACTTAACAAAAGAACATTAATATATCATTTCATTCTACATATACAATCAGTAATTCTTAATATTATCACATAGTTGCATATTCATAATTTCTTAGAACATTTGCATCGATTTAGAAAAAGAAATAAAAAGACATCAGAAAAAGAAATAAAACGATAATAGAGAAAAAAAGATTATACATACCATACCCCTTACCCCTTGCTTTCATTTATCACTAGCATTTCAAACTAA
>PVIY010019463.1:0-45736 GCA_004026745.1 Myrmecophaga tridactyla | reverse complement strand
TATATATATATATATATAATTTATGTAAATAGTAATGTAAATAGTAATGTGTTGTTAACTTGCTCTATTTCCTACCTGTTTTTTACCTATACTTTGTCCTTGATCCATTCTTTCTTTGTTCTAGAACACAACTAATTACCACCTTCTTACTGCTGGGTAGTACTTGGTGGTGTGTAACTATCATCATGTTTATCCACTTTGCCATTAGTGGACAAGCAGTTGTGTCCAAATTTCAGCCCCATGAACAATGCTAAAATGAGAACCGTCATACATATCCTATCTGTCTATACCTAATTTGTGTTGCTAGTGCCAGCAGATGCTAGCCATGTGCCCTGCTATCTGACAACGCTTGTCCAAGCCCTTGTCATGACCTGCCCTACTATCTGACAGAGATTCTTTCAAAGAAAGAATTTTCTTGTTGATGCCTTAATTGGGACATTTTCATGGCCTTAGAAATATAAATTTGAAAACTAATAAGTCCCCATTGTGAAAACCAACCTGGTATATTACATTCTGGCAGCTTTAGCAAACCAAAACAAGGGACTTTACAGACAGGATTAAATTAAGGGTCTTGCAATGGGGCGATTATTTTTGGATTCTTCTGATTGGCCTGATAAAATCACAGTTCTTTTAAGAGGTACACTAGAGCAGTCATAGTCAGAAGAAAAGATGGTGTCTGAGGAAGAAGAGATTGGAGTGATGTGCTTTGAAGATGGAGGAAGGGACCACAAGCCAAAGATATACATGGTCTCTAGAAGCTGAGAAAAGCAAGGAAATGGATTTTCCCCTCAGGGCCTACAGAAGGCATCAGCTCTGCCCACACCTTAATTTTAGCTCAGTGAAATGCATTTTGAACTTCTGGTTTGCAGAAGTGTAGGATAGTAAATTTGTGTTGCTTTAAGTTAAGTTTGTGGTAGTTTGTTACTGGAATAGGAAATTAATACACTCACTAATGAGATTAATCCCAGAAAGAAATGTCCTTATAGCAACTTGAGAAAACCTGCAGCCCCTGTCCTTGCATTGAGACCTGGTCATGACAAGGGCTTGAAAACTTTATCTGGCTGATATTTTACAGACATGAAGCCATAGGTAAATAAGGGGGCAGAATTGTTTTAACCAAAGTTTAGAAATTTGCAGTAAGTTACAATATCTTCCACAGGAAAATTGTTAACATTAAGATCAACCTCCTTGGTGGGTAAAAAATGTCAGCTACAGAATTGGTATGACTTCAGGGTCTCCTCAATAACTCCCCTTCAATAAAACACCTCTCCCCTGAAAGAATCTGGACTTTTACCATTGCTACTTTGTTCTGTGTTTCAAGGTTCTGCTGCCTGCTAATTGACAGATATTTATAAAGTGCTTAATACATGCTAAATACAATGCGCAGGGATGCGAGGAAACATGCGTAAGACTGATCATTTCTTTCCAGAGCTTTATAAAGTATAATGAACATACTAATAATGTGCATGATGAATAATTGAGATATTCTTGCTGATGGCTAACAACGGCAGTCTCAGGGCAAACAAGTGGCATCAAGTGTGAGGTGTGTTGTGAGCCACTCCTACCAATAATTGTTAAAGTATTGGAATTTGTAAGTGATTTAATTAAAAATGAAAGGTTTAAAAAAGTTCATCCCATAACAAACTGTCTTCTTATCTCTCATTCTCCTGCATCCTGCTATGCTTTGTTGAATAGTACTGAGAAAGTGAGGATGACCTTATAGTTAGTGTACTGAGAATTGTTCATGACCCTGTTTGCCAGTTGGTGAAATTGCAGAGGAAGAAGATATAATAATAGATTTTGTTTTTTAATTTGCATATGGGCAGGAGGCACCAGGGATCGAACTCCAGACCTCCAGCAAGGCAGGTTGGAGCTCTGCCTGCTGAGCCACGGCAGCCGCCCTAGATTTCGTTTTTTAATGAACCAGCTGAAGTAGAAGAATGAGCGAATAGTAACTCTAAGTTTTTGAGACTCAGCTACTAAAGGGTAGGGGAAATGTTTAAGGGAGCTTATTTAGTGGAGTAGTGTGTGTGTGTGTGTGTGTGTGTGTGTGTGTGTGAAAAAAGTTATTTTGAGACAAATAAATGTCCTGTAGACATTTGCTAATATAGAACTGGAGATTGAGAGAGCACAAATGAAGAACCAGAGAGATTTAGGGTTCCTCAGCTAAGAGTATTGAGTTTTGTAGGAGAAAAGTGTTGCAGACTGAGCCTTTGAAAATCTGGACTGTACTTGCTTTTATTTAGTAGAAGATAGGGGTTAGTAGGGGGCCAGAAATGTCAATTTTGGACATTTGGGGAGGAAATCACAGACATCAGAGAAACAAAGCATTTCTTGAGGGAGTATTCAATAGCGTAAATAAGATAATTCATTCCTCTAATTTGTGTTCTTAAGGTATTGAGAGCAAGACTTGGCTTGGCTGTTTCTGGATTGTCACTGAGCATAACTCCAGAGGCGCCTTTTGTATTATTATCTGTTCTGCAAATATTTTCTCTTGGAGTTGAGCAGTGTACAGCCTTTGCATCTGCTGCCCTCTGTTCAAGAAAGAAACTGAGACATTCAGGATGAGCAATCAGTGGAAGTATATAGGCAAGGATGCATATCTACAGGAGAAATGGAGGAGGAAAGAGGCACTGACATTGATACTATGTGGAAGGGACAGCTGCAGAACTGAAGAAAAGGGACAGGAAGTAAAGACCAGAAATGTATTAAGGGAACTTTTCAGACTAATTTTTTTTCTCTCCCTTATTTTGGATCACCATTTTTCTGGCTAGTAATTGAGAGCCATATAGTTCCAGACCAGGCTATAATTCTACTTCTCTCTGAAACATTTGTCTATCACTGCAAACAGAATTAGTAGCTTTCTTCTTTGTAATTCTAGAGCATTTTGTATAAATGTTGTCTACAGCATTGACAACGAATTAAAATTTCTACTGTGTCTATTCTCCAAGTAAACTACGATCTTCTCTTTGAGGTCCAATATGGCCTGAAGAATGGACAGACAGACTTTTTATAGGAGTTTGTATCTAGGCTGAGTACTGTCCCACGAGGTCTAATTCACTGTCAGTGAAATGTGGCATCTGGCTCTTCCTTATAGAATTCTACAGTGGTGCCTCTTAAAATATGCATACCAATCACTTGAGGATCTTGTTGAAATGAAGATTCTGATGCGGTAGGCTTGTGGTGACATACTGAGATTCTGGGTTGTTAACAAGGGTTCAGGTACGGTTGGTCTGAGGACCACTCTTTGAGTAGCAAGACTCCAGACTAGACTGATAGCTCTAGTGTGGTGGCTCTGACCTGATGCCAAGTACCTAAATCTGGTTTACATTTGTCTGCAGAGTGGTAGGAGATCTGAACATATGATTTAGGAAATAGAACCTTAGGACCCTCTTCTCATCCTGGCTTGATTAATAATTTGGCATCTTATTTTTTTGAGAACCATTTCTGGGTTAAGACATGACAAATCCAGTATTTCCATCTCCATAGCAGGATATCAATACTCCTAGCACAATAAACATGATGGGTATCATCACCATTAAAAAGTAAACATTGAATTGGCTTAACAAATTCAATAGTGAAGAATATGGCCCTGAGAAAATAGTAGATAATATCCTCTCATTTGAATTGGAAAAAATGAGATGAGATTCTTCTGGAAGTCTCATATCCTGTTGGTGAAAGTGTAGACTGGCAAAACTGCTTTAGAAACTGTTTGGCAGTCTCTGCCAAGGATGAACATAAGTATACCCTATGGCCCAAACATGTAAGTGTGTGTATATGTATATGTGTGTGTGTATACACATTCACCAAAGACATGAGTGTTCATAGCAGCACTATTTGTAATATGCCCAAACTGAATGGTATCCAAATGCCTGTCGATAGAATGGATGAATAAGTTGTGGGCATGTTCCACAGTGGGGATGTCATTAACAAAATATTGAGCTAAAGAAGTCAGGTACAAAAGAGTACATGCTCTATGATTCTGTTTATATAAAGTACAAAACAGGCAATCTAGGCTGTTAGAAGTCAGGATATTGTTTACCTTTGGAAAGTGAAATTTTCTGAAAGAAGGCACAAAGAGGGCTTCTGGGGATACTGGTAATAGGATTCTGTTTCACAGTCTAAGTGCTAGTTACATTGGAGTGTTTGTTTTGTAAAAATTTATAGAGTCAACTGTGCCATTTTCTGTATGGATGTTATGCTATCATACAAGATTAAAAATACAAAAATGAAGTTTTCTGTGTGTGATAAGAGTTTTCTTGGACAGCTGGGGGAGGTGGTATTAGTAATGGAAGTAATTGTCAGAGATACTGAAAACAAATTTTATTTTCTTTGGTGGCCAAATATATCTGTATATCTATATTGGTGTCTGTATCAATATTGATATAGCTAGCTCTATTTTCTGGGCTGATTTTATGCACATATAGGTCTATGTAGTAAGACCTTTTTCCATGCCATGATTCAAATATAATATTCAGGATATAAAATATTTATCTGTGTCTTGGCTTTTGTTTTTACAAAGAATTTGAGGCAACTTGAAGTGTGGTTTACTTACTTGATGAGCTGGTTCTATGAGAAAAGTCAAGTGAAATAATTTGGAGCCAAATTATTTTGTAATGGAAATTACTTTCAGTGATTTTCTAATAATCAGAAAAGCCATCTGCACTAACCAAAGTCCTGAATAATTACCAACCTTACTTCTTTTTGCACATTCTTGATAACTAGCTATACATAACCTTGAGCAAGTCCTAGGACCTTACAGGATAACTCCCAACCCAACAGTAACTCTAATACATTGCCCTTTTTATTGTAGTTATAGCACTTGGTGCTACCTGAGTGTATATTGAATTGTTGTTGTTTATTTTCTGATTCCCTTTGTCTCTAGAATTTAAACTTAATAAGAGCAGGGACTTCTGCTTTATTCATTGCTGACTTTCCAGTGTTAGAAGAATGCATGACACATAGTAGAATAAGAATTTGCTTAATGAATGAAAGGTTGACAAGATTACTAGGCCCTTTCTAGCTATAACTTTCTGGAACTCTAACATGGAACAATTTATTTTGGTGGTCCAGAAGGAATTCATGAATTAACATCATTTTTTGCTTATTCTTGGTCCAACCCAGAGTCAGTTAAGCAAAGCAACAAACAAACCCAAAAGTACAGTCTTGCAACACTCACCCTGCAGGAGTGGCAGTAGTGCTCTTGGATTGGGCTGACATTCAAACTCATAAGAAGCAATAAATTCACTTAGTATCATGTTTACCTAGTGTTAGCAAAGGACACAGGACCTATTCAACAGCTTAAAATGTTTAGTAAAAGCATAGCATGTCTCTTAACTCCCAGTTACAATTTCTGATATCCCAGTAACTCCAAATTCCAACATGAGTGATCACATGAGATAAAAGTTAGGGTATACGGACACCAGCTCAGATCCTTCACTGTTATTTCCTTTGTTATGCAGCCCCATCAGGGTCACATGACTAGTTCCCATTCTCTAGTGCAACTGCATATTACCAATGCCAGTTTCTTATTACTTGATAAACAATTGTAACAATGAGGTAAAAATGCTTGGATCAGCACATAGCCCTTGGCTGGATTCTCATTTATCTTGGACCTGGTGTAAGTATCCTGAAAATTTCTTGCAATAATATAGCAGGGAAGATTCAACCAAGAGTAAACTCCCCAGGTATCCCTGAGGATTGAGGAGAGGTTACAGTATTAGCTGTTCTTTCCTCCCAGCCAGGTCTAAGTTGAAACTTCTGAAATTTTTAATATTAATAAAGTTGACATTTTCAAGTGTTTACTTGGGGGTAAGTGATTTATATTCTCATAAGCTTATCCCTACAGCAGCCCAATGTGGAAGTTGCTTTAGAACCTTTTATAGATAATGAAACTAAGGCTTAGAAACTTCCTTGTGGCTACTCGTTTAGTAAATAAAGGAGCCAAGGTTTGAAGAAATTTTAATTTGAGACATAGTCAGATGCAACTCTCTGTTTTCAAATTTGCTAAAGCATTTTTGACTGAGTCAGATAACTGAAAAGAGGGTACATACCTGCTTTATGTGATTATCACCTTCAGTCTGAGGTAAAGTGTAGGGCAATGGTCTTTCATGTGTAGTCCAGGGACACCTGGGGTTCCCAAGATGCTTCTGAGGGTCCATGAGGTCGTAACTATTTTCATAATAATATGACGGCATCATTTGTCTTTTTCACTCTCATTGTCTCATGAGTATACAGTGGAGTTTTCCAGAGGCTACCTGAAATATGACATTACACCAGACTTAATGTAGAAGTAGATATGAAAATCTGGCTGTTTTCTGTTAGTCTTAAAGTGATTTGACACACTAGTGTCACCCCTCTCATTTCTATTTTTTGTTTAGGTAAATACAATTATTTTTCATAAACATACTTTTTGTTAGCATATAATGGGTTTAGTATTGTTATTTTTAAATGAATTAATACATATTTTATAGTATTTTAATTTCTAATACTAAGCATAAGATTATATAGCCCACAAAAATCAAAGCCCATTGGAGAAGTTCAATAATTTTTAAGAGTGTAAAGGCCTGAGACCCAGAAGTCTGAGTACCGCTAGTGTAGGGAACCATTCACAGGAGAGAACTGGGGAGGTTGGATGGCCCCAGGGTAAGCTGACAAGCTCAGAGTGACTCCTTTTTTCTTCTGGGCTGTGAGACCCCTGCTCCCTTGTCTGCTAATGAATGATGCATCTGACCCAATTCAGTTATCCAGGAATTTCAATCTCTTTGGTTCCCTTCCTGTATGCCAGTTGCTAAGATGGCAATAGTTTATAAGAACTTATTCCATTTCCATGTAGCAAAACCCCACAGAACATATGTATACGTATATATCAAATGCCATTGTTTATTTGGCTAGGAGAGTTTCTCTTGCCTAACTTTTATGATTCTCTCCACTTTCTAGCCCTGGGAGCTATATTTTCCTAGGAGAGTTGATTCTAACAATTGAGTTGCCTTTTTATCTGCTGCAGTTCAGCACATTTCAGAAGTGCCAATGCAGCATTTATTTCATCTGTCCACACCATTTCTCTTACCCTTAGCAAGAAGCCCCGGGAAAGGATAAACACACTCGGCTAAACAGCTGCTTCAAAAGATCTTTATTGGAAATGTATGCTACGGTTCACTTGAGAGCCATGGTTTCTGAATAAGTGCTGGCTCTGTTCAGATGTTTGCAAAATTTGAGGAGGATCTGGATTTAAAAATCAAAAGACATCCCCAATTCAGTTCTGCTTCTTTTACACTATTCTTGTGCACTGTCTTTAATGTATTTCACTATTAAGATGCACATAGGTTTTAAGAAATCTTTAATGGAAATTGGATTCTAAGAATACAGCAGAACCAAACGTGAACCATGTTGTGTGGTCCTGGAATTATGAATAACACTGCAAAACAACAGATGCCAGAGCAGGAATTCACCTTGGTGATCACTGAAAGAGGCCAGTTTCAGGCCAAGTTTGTTGACAGGTTGACTTTAACACAACCTGTTTCCTCATGAAGTTTCATTTGACTTTCAAGACAATGCTTTGGAGTCATTTATCAATCTTATTTTCTTTTCCTCGGTGGTACAGCTTGATGCCATAGAAAGAAAATGGGGTTTAGAAGTTGGAAACCTTCTTTGAAGTCCCACTTCCATCCCTAGCCACCTTTTTGAGTCTCTTTTTCTCTTAGTAGTAAATTGGGATATCTACATCACAGTGATTGTGAACTGCATTAAATATACTTGAAATATTCTCTCATCTAGAAAGAATTCATAGGTTTAAAATGTTTTAAAAGCAGTCACTGTTGTTTAAGCATTTTGATTCAGTCATGGTTATTATTGTAACTTTACATGATGAATTTCATTTTTATTCTAAAGAGAATATATCCCTACTCTTCTATATCTGCCTGTTCTTGGAGTGAAAATTTACAAGTATCATCATTCCTCATTGAAGCTCAAGTAGACTCAGACACTCTAAAATTAAGTTTATAATTTTAAAACATTCTCTTTAGCTCATCAGGAAAAAAAGATCACTTAAAAAAATTACCACCGATTGAGGGAAAGCTCAAAAGGGAGAGAAGATAGTGCTCTTACTTTAAGGACTTAAGTATAACAGTTTGACTTTCCTATTTGGCTCCTGCTTTTCCAATCAGCCCTGTATCCTGTGACAAATTGACTTCTGCACCTTAAATATGGTTTGC
The DNA here is from genome assembly GCA_004026745.1 of Myrmecophaga tridactyla. Classification (NCBI taxonomy): domain Eukaryota; kingdom Metazoa; phylum Chordata; class Mammalia; order Pilosa; family Myrmecophagidae; genus Myrmecophaga; species Myrmecophaga tridactyla. The sequence goes on along the minus strand of PVIY010019463.1, from coordinate 37,523 downwards.
ACCAACTTATTTGCCTAGGAAGCATACAGCATAACAGTTAAACACATGGAACTTGGGGTTCTTTTTGCCTGCATTTGAGCTGCAGTTTGACCTGTTATCAGTTACATGACATTGGGCAAGTTGCATAACCTAAAGGCATTAGTTTCCCATTGCTACTGTAACAAATTATACAAGTTTACCAGCATAAAATAATGCAAATTTACTATCTCACACAGTTCTGTAGCTCAGAAGTCTGGGTTGGCTGAGCTGATTTCTCTTCTCTGGGTTTGAGAAGACTGAAATCAATGTGTTGGCTTGCTAGGCTCTTACTGGAACATACTGGAATGAATCGGCTTCCAGGCTCATTTAGGTGGTTGATAGAATCCAGTTCCTTGTGGTTGTAGGACTGAGATTTTCCTTATCAACTAGGGGCTTCTCTCCATGGACCCCTGATCTCAGAGCTAACAAAGCCTGTCAAATCCTACTGAGTTTGGTATCTCTCTGACATCTGCTGCTTCTCTCTTAAACTTCCATCTGGAGAAAGTTCTGTGTTTAAGGACTCTGATTAGTTGGGTCATCTGGATGATCCAGAATCCTCTCCCTAGTTTAAGATCTGATACCTTAATTATAGTTGCAAAGTGTCATTTGTCATATAACCTAACACATTCATAATTTCCAGGGATTAGAATGCAGACATCTATTGGGCCCATTATTCTGTCTACTACACTAAATCTCAGTTTTCTCATTTACACAACCTTGATATATCTGTCTTCCCCACAGGGCAATTTTGAGGGTTAAGTAAAAGAAGATCTTTAAAGTGCTAGAAACATATGTGCTAATAAACCTTTGTTGTCTTTCCGAAACTGCATTCAATTGATCACACCGTCCTCTCTATAAAGCACTTCAGTGATGATCCCACCAGTTTTCTCTCTACTCTCCAGGATATCACACTAGTCTTTCAGCTCTGGTGAGACAGGTTTCCTTTTAGCATGTGTGATTGCTCTCTTTAACTTAACTCACATTTTTTCATGTCTGTAATGCCTCTCTTTCTTTTTCTCCTTTATAGCCTAGACCACTTAGCTCTATTCCCATCTATTCTTTTGAAGAGCCATGATTATCCCAACCCATCTGTTCTGTCTCTGCCATATAGCTAGAGTACTTCTGTTCTGGCTCACACAATTCTATTTTAGATCTGGCAAAGTTTTATTTCCCTGTAATTCTCAGTGTGACTAATTAGCTCTTGAACTCTTATCTTCATGTCATATTTCTCATCTACCACTGATGTTTGGGGTAATGACTTTAGATAGTGCAAGGTTACAACACTAACAAAAGTCACGTAGTGAGAAAGTGATTCCTTTTCCTTCTCTTTCAATCCTTTTGAATACATAGAGGATTAAGTCTCAGTTTGATCTTTCCTTTATCACCTCTAATATTTGTTTCTCTGTCTGGTGACAGTAATGTTTAGCTAAATGTAATAGCACAATTATTATATTTACATCATTTATTAATATACTTTATAATTAATAATATATCACTGCAATTATATATAATCTACATATGCCAGAATATGCATATATACACACTAGCCATTGTAATGCTTATTAGCCAATTGCTATCCAATAAATATTCTTTCTGAGGCTACTTTGTACGCAATTCATTCTAGTCAGACAGTCCTTGAGGGGAAAATGTTCAAATATATAGCTAACTTATCAAATATGCATTTTTATTTTTACTCTTTTTCTTCTCATCTAGCAATTAAAAATAAGAAAAATAATGCTGGAAATGTCCCTGTAAAACTACATTTTTGAGGGTTCTTTTTCAATGGTTTCAGGAAAGGATATAGTACTTTTCACTGGAATTTTATGAGGCAGTTGAAATGTTTGCATAATAACTGCCTGCTTGGACTTCAGAATTCCTTCTGAGATGCTTTTTTGAAACAAGTCCATCTCAACATGAACCCCCTGTGGCAGAAGATAGACCATTCTCTGTCACAGACCACACCAGGGACTGTCTCTGGCTGAGTGCTTAACTACCGAGAGCAGAGGTGAATGTGTGATGGCCCGTGGAGAGGTGGACAAGAAAGTCTATGCACTGTTTTGTGGTTCCTGCTTCTGGTAACACCTAATCTATATAAATGTCTTATTTATGAATGCCATCATTTAATTTTCATACATGATTTTGGGAGAAAATAATTTATCTTTCATGATTCAAAGAAGAGAAAGAAATTATTTGCCTTAACATTTCATAGAGGCCGTGTGCTTGTTATTGAGACATAACTTCCTCTATACCAAAAGAAGAAAAAAAATCTCTTCAAACAGTCTTGAATTTATATTAGAAATTCAAACTTTTTAGGAAAATGTTCTCTGTTAATAGAAGAGATAGCCCATGTTTAGGATTCAGATATATATGGATTAGAATCCTAGCACTCTCATAGAGAACTTTGAGTAGTTTCCCAACCTGGCTGAGTATCAGTTTCTTCAACTGTTAAAGAATTGTTACCTACATTGCAGGGTTACTGTGAAACATTGAACGAGATACTATGTGTAGAGTATGAAGCTCAGTGTACTCAGTGAATTTAGGCACTCAGTAATTGACAGTTATTACTAGTGCTCTTTTGGATGGGGTTCATTCAGTTACTATTACCTTTTGTGCATTAGTTTATCAGATTCTTTCAAGGTGATAGTTCAGGAGAGCCATAAAATGAAAATTTTGTTAGGGGATAAAAGAAGAACCTCTAAGATAAAAGGAACTTCTGAGATAATGATTATAAAATGGGCCACTGGTAGATAGCCTAAGGTATACATTGTCTCCCTCACAGTTAGCTTTGATTTATTCTGGGATGGAATTTTGAAGAAAGTCCCAGGTCCGGGAACCTCTTGACCCTAAAATTGTTGCATCTGGAGAAAAATATGAAGAGGTGGAATGGGGAACTAGCAGAGGAGGAGGCCCAGAGATATTCATTTTGCTTGGTGATGCAACATCTTTGTAAATCAACTCAGATTTAGATTTAAAATGTCGATATATTAATTCTGGTAGCAAATGGCAGATTAAATCAATATTGGCAGAGGTAAAACTCTAAAGGGAGGTGAGTCGTCAGTTGTAAATACTCTATCTAGGTAAAGAAACAAAAACATGTATGTGTGATCCATCTCAAGAGCTCCTATATATATATATATATATTATATATATATTTTTTGGTGCATGGTCTGGGAATTGAACCCGGATCTCCTGCATGAAACACAAGCATTCTACCACTGAACCACCTGTGTACCCGCTCCTATACTTTTTAAGATTATAGTTCAACATCCAGCATTGGGCCATATTTGCACCTACTTCTAATTGTCTAACAGTTAAATCTTTCCTATTGAAAATTTCCATTTAAGAAAGGCTATTTGTAAATTGCTAATATATTTAACAAATAGGTTCATATGTTTTTTTAGCATGTTAAAATCAGGAATATAATTATGGTCAAGTGAGATCTCAAATGTAAACCTTATATAACCAATTATGCCAACTTGGATGGTACATTACTTCTGGATTTGATCAAAGTATGTTTCCCAAAGGAGTTTGAAGTGGCAGGCTCCTTATCTTCTAGCTCAATATTGCAAACAAAAAGCACAAGAAAAGGCACATGGTAAAAGCTCAAATATTGAGATGTTGACTGTGAGGTTCCTGTGGATTTCCCAAGAGAAACTATCTGGAGCCTCAAAGAATGATTTGGACTACAAGGATAGATTTTGGAATCATCAGTCAGTAGTTGGTATCTGAAGGCACCTGTGTACCTGAAGTTATCTACTGAGAGTGGTCAGGATGGGGGAAGCTGAAGGAGAAGATGGAATACTGAGGGACATGAAAGAATACAGAATGGGCAACATAAGCTAAGTCTGAAAAGCTGATTGAGTAGGGAAAGCAAAGAGGAAGGAAGGGAACCAAGAGAATGTAATATCATGGAAGTAATAAGAAGAGAACTTTTAAGGAAGAAGGAATATTCCCAAGTGCCAGGTGTTACAGATAAGTAAACAGAAATCATCCATAATCATATTCATCAACAAGAAGTTGTGTATGTGTGTATGTGTTTGTGGGTTTGTGTGTGTGATCTAAACAAAAGCAATTACAGTGGGATGATGGGGCAAAAGCCATATTGTATTAGAGGGAGGAATAAATAGTAAGCTGGAAATGGAGATGATTTTTTCAAGAAGATTAATTTTGAGAGAGATGAGGGAGATTAGGATAACAACTGGAGGGCAAAATGAAGTAGAGGGAGATGCCGAAGCAGGACTGAATGTTAATGGTAAGAAACAATTTAGAAATGGAAAGGTTGACAGTATAGAAAAATAATGAAGTGGATAAATGATGGAGTTAAGTCTGTGAGAATCTAAGAAGTGAGATTCTGAGAAGAGATGGAGACATCAGTGTTGTATGAGGTGGGATCTGGGGCAGGGGCAGCAATACTTCTTCCACTCTAAGAAAAGAAGGGGAGGAAAAGATGAGTTTATGTGAAGGTTTGGTGTCAGGATTTGAGGGGATTCTTGTCTGATTACTTTACCTTCTTTATGAATTAGGAGGTTAGGTCATCTACTGGAAGTCTGGAGTAGGGGTTATAGAATAAAGGGTTTGCTGAAGGTGTAGACAGCTTTTGTGGAGAATGATAGAGGAAGCTGACCAAGAAAATAAGGTCACAGAGACACTAATGCCCAACTGGGGTTGAAATCTTTGGGTTCATAGAAACAAACAAAAAACAGCTTGGTTCTGTATGTTGGTTGTTTTTCTTCTAGAATGGGTCAGCAATATGCTGTACAAGTGGAAACAGTGAGCAGTTGGATTGATTTAGAGTTAGCAGGTGGGATAGAAAAATAACCAGACAATGAAGATAACATATTGTTAGTAGGATGATTAAAGTGATAGACCACAGTGGATGGTCTGAAAGGAAAGAACATAAATACAGGATGAAAGTCAAGAGTTAAAGGACCTGTAGACTACTCTGATGCATGGGTTTCCTGGGAGCATATGAGTAAGGCAGTATGTAGAAAATGCAGTTGTAGACAGTGATTAGGATATGTAACTATGCTTTCAGAGGTGGATCAGGCCAGGGGCTAATGTAATCCACTACGTAACCATGGAAGATGATGGTTGTAATGGAGAAGAGGTGAAGTCCATTGGGAAATTGTGGTCAAAGAATCACTTAGCTAGGGTGTTGTCCATGTGGATGTTAAGTTTACCCAGGAGGAGAGCAGGAATCCAGGTAAGATTATGTACTTCCTGCTAAAGTCATAAAAACGGGCTGGAATTGTCAACAAGCAGGAAGAATAGAATATGCTGTAGTGAGGCGATGAGTCTCTCTAAGGAACACTAGTTTTCTAATGAGTGGGTAAGTACCACTTGAGAAAAGAAAGGCTGTGATTCTACCTCTGGAACTATAAGAATGTAGGATACAGGTAAAGAAGGAGTATCTATTTGAAAAGGGAAGCCAGATCTCATTATGGAAAGAAAGTGGAATGGATATTCAGTGAAAAAACTGAGGTTGTGGGGGTATATATTTGCTACAGAATGAGAGTTCCAGGAGAGAAGGTGAAAAGTTTGGGGAGCAGAGGATTGGAAGAAGGTTAGGTCCAAATGACAAAGCACAGAAATGAATGCAAATGAGAGGAAGGAAGCCCAGAAGTTCTGAGTTTTAGTGATAATGCAGGATAACTGGTATGAGGAATGGTGGCCTTATTTGGCTTGAATTTTCTAAAAGAATAAGTGCATGTGTGTGTTTTTCTTAATTTTTTGAAGCTTTTTAACCCTACTGAAACACTGCTTTGTACAAGATTTATGTAACTTATGTAAAACTAAGGTCGATTAAAACCAGATTATCCTGACGAGGGGCCATGAGTGGTTAGGCAGTAAATTCAGTTTTACATTTTTTTTTTTTTTTTTTTTTTTTTTTTTTTTTTTTTTTTTAGGCTCATACCACTCTGGGTTCAGGTAAATGAGATTAAGAAAAAGTGAGTAAATACTAATGGACACTTCCCTTTGGGAATGTTTATTCTGAGCCCCTGTTGACATGTTTACGTATGTATTTTGTCACTGAAATATGAATGAACTAAAACCATAGGTGAAAGTTCCTTTTCCTGAGCATTGCTGGTCTCCATATATTTGCACATTTGATATCCCTATATTGTTTTGTGCTTCTATACCTGAGTCATCATTTGCTAGAACTTTAGAGTTTATAAATTGATGTCCACATTTTTTATTTTGCTATTACAGATAAGAAGCCAGTCCAACAATTAAGTCCCTTCTCATTTGGGGAAGAGGGCTTGATAAAGCCCTGTGTTTTGTTCAATACTACATCTATATCTGGTGAAGTTGGGAGTGGAACCCAACACTTCTATTCTAAATCCATATTATTTCTAACACATCTCAATTTCTACATGAGATAAGAAAGAAAGAAAAAAAACCTAATAGAGTACTCAGTTTAGTTGAAGTTCATTTTTTTTCAATCTCTGCATGGATGTTGAAGAGAATAGGCTCAGGAATTAGATTGTCTGGCTTCAAATCTTGGATCTGGATCTTGATAGCCAAGTAAACTTAATCAAGTTTCTTGACCTCTCTGCTTCATGTTTCTTATTGGTAAAATGTGGGTATTAATATTACTTTTATCACATGGTTGTTGTAATGAGGAAATGAATTAATACAGGCAAAACACTTAGAACCATAAATGGTACATTGCGAGTAATTAATAAATGTTAGCTACTATTCTTGTTGTTGTTATTACTATGGAGAATATTAAATATTTTCTAGACACTTCATGGCAACCTCCATCAGCTTCCCAATAAGATTGCCACAACTAGATGGCTATTTGTTTTGTGAAACTTATGTTAATTTCCTTAATCTTCTTTTTCCTTTATCTTATTGTGACAGAGACTAGTGATCCACCCAATATTCCATTCATTCATCCAGGCTTCTTGCAGTTATTTGGTGCTATATAGCTACACATGTCCAGAGGATGAGAGGTAGAAGTGATATCTTTTACTTATGGGCTTAAACAGAGAAGAGCTGCTGCACAGTCTTCCAGCTTTTTTTCCTGCTACCCTAACTGAAGAAGCTATGTATCACCAATGGAGAAGCTAGAGAGTGGGAGTGCCATTGTCATCCTAGGTCTCTGAGTTACTGCATGGGAGTCTATTACCCTGGAGAGTCACACAGCACTGCAGTAGACTTTGTGTAGATAAGACATACATCCTTTCTTAGGTTTAAGCCATTGAAATTTGGGGGTTGTTGATTATTGCAGCATAATTTAATCCAATGTGGATAACACATCTTTGTTCTTGTTTGAGGCAAATTGGAAGAAATATTTAGTTTCCCATTTATGCCAATCAGGTGTGAGTTGTATATTTAAAAACATAATATAATAATATATTGTCAGGGAATGTTGTACAATATCCTCCTCGATTGTCCTTGTTAATATATAAATGCTAGAGTATTATATGTACAGTCCTTTCTAGAGATGAAATTCAGCCCCCTGCTCTGTTACTTGGGAGTTCTAAAAGGTAAAGAGAGGTTTGAAGTTTTCTTTGAGGACTTCAAGCATCCATTCAGGTTATTGGTAAAAGTTATCAAAGTGAAGAACATAGTGATAATTGTTCATACATGGTGTCTGAACATGACTTTGACTTTAAATAAGAATGTCAGAGAAACTTTGACTCTTAGAATAGGATGAAGCATTACAGGTGTCCAACGTAATCCATGTATTTCCTCTATATAAGGGGTCATTCTTCTTTGGACATTCCTTACTTCAGATGGCACCATTTTTTAAGACAGTTCTGATTTGAAGGGAGGGACTATTGATCACATTTTCTTTGTGTTTGTCTGACTTCATTGAATTATCTGGTAGGTATCATTAACTTAACCTATTCTACTCTTTAAGATTTATACTTTTATACCCCCTTTTACTTGGTAGTAGGCTGGCATCATATTGCTGTCTGTATTTCACTTAGGGTGATCTGCTTTCTTTGAGTAATAAAAATTCCTACAACAATGCAGCAGTTACACATATTCATACTTTTAAAATTGTCATCCTTTCCATATTAAGATGCAAGAGAGACTTGAGATCTGAGTGATGCCAAACCCACAGAAGAAGAAAAGCAAAGAAAGAGCTATTGGAGAGAGTAACATAGAGGACATTTTGCTCTAAATGTTGAGCTGTATTCAGTGGCAAATGCAGTGACATGGTTAGGATGGGGCCAAGGCTGTGTCCTTACAGCATCTCAGGGAGTGACACAGAATACTCAAAGCAAAATGAGGATCAGCGGGCAAGGGTGAAAGAAGAGTGATCTACGTGTACTGTCAAGGTGTAGGATTAAAACTTTTATTGTACTCCATGAAAAATAAACTAGTTGTGTTAATTGTTATGAGCTGTTTCTGTAAAAATCCTTAGAGTTTTATAATAATGTGATTTGTGTTTGCTGGCTATTTATCAGCTTGTGAAATAATACTGTTAGACATGGTATTCAGGGTGATTTGGAGTTCTTTTTTATTGAACTTTGATTATTGCTAGGTGACTTGCTAGTAAAATTGTAAGTACTTTCCTGAAATCTGAATAAAAATAAATCTTAAATTCCTAAATTCAAATCAGTTCTCTTACGAAAATCACAGATGCATCCATTTGGGTTAATCTTCATTCTTGTGCCTAGTAATTGAAGTTGGGTACACTAGTCCTTTTAATAATTTTCTTTGGCAAAACCTAAGGATGCTTATTAGTAACTCAAATGCAACTGCTCCCTTTATTCTTTTCTTATTGAGCTATCAAAAGGTTTCGTCAAAGGCTTCTCTATTTCCCTTGCTGCTGTTTTTTTTCCTCCTGAATTATGGTGTAATTCAACTGGGTCCAGTGCTTTGTCAAATTGAATAGTTTTAATTGCCTTATTTGCAATGGGAAAATCTTTTAATATTTCACTTTGCCCCTTAAGAAATTATATTTCCAACCATATGACATTTCTCTCTCCTTCATTTATGAACAACAAGATGAAGCCACATGTTTAGACTTTCAGTTATTCATCTTATTCTCCACTTTGCCTGCTGCATCTTTCTCTCTGTCTCTGCCTCTTTCTCTCTTTCCATCTCTCTTTAATTTCTCATTTCTTTTCTCTCTATCCTTCCCTCTTCATATTCCAATGGCTCTTATTTTTCAATGACCCATATTTGAATTTCATTCATTTCTCTCTCCCTCCCCCATCTATGTCTTGTTCCAATTTATAAAAGGTGTAGAGATTTAACTCAATGAATCAATTTTATATTCCCTTTTTTAGTAGATAATCACATTCTATTTCTCTAACTGGTGTCTTTCTATAAAGAAAAGAGAATTATTGCTTTGGCCACTGTTTAGTAGTTTATTTTGATTGCCTTAGAAACCCTTGTTAAACCTACTCCATTTCACCTCTATTCTGCTCACATACCCCAGGTCTCACACATGGTGTCTGGCCAGAGGCCATCCTTTGCCTGCATTTCACTTGCAGAAGCCAGTATATTGGAAGATGGGCCTTAGGACCCTCAATGCTATGAAGGTAGATGTGCTGGGCCCTGCTAATGGTGGGAGTAAGAGGATCTGGGATGTTTTTGTTTCTTTCTATTGTTCATCTTCTGTTTATTTACTTCGAATATTGCTTCTTGCCTTCTGACTTCACTTTCCTCAAACACTTTTAACTTTCTGTGTCTGTAACTGGTTGCAAATAAAATTTGATTTTTGAAATATGCTTTTAAATTTCCATGCCCAACCTCTTGTTTTGATTTAAGTAATTAATTTTCTCCACCAAAAATCTTACTTATGCTTTACAGGATTTCATGGGGAAAAATTCTCACTGTACAACTCTTCTAGTTTGCTAGCTGCCTGATTACAATATACCAGAAACGGAGTGGTTTTTAAAAAAGGGGAATTTAATAAGTTGCAAGTTTATAGTTCTAAGGCCAAGAAAATATCCCAATTAAAACCAATCTATAGAAATGTCCAATTTAAGGCACCCAGGGAAAGATACCTTGGTTCAAGAAGGCCGATGAAATTCAGAATTACTCTCTCGAGTGTGAAGGTACATGGGAAACACAGTCAGGGTTTCTCTCTCATCTGGTAAGGCATGTGGCAAACACAGCGTCATCTGCTAGCTTTCTCTCTTGGCTTCCTGTTTCATGAAGCTCCCCGAGAGGCATTTTCCTTCTTCATCTCCAAAGGTCGCTGACTGGTGGATGCTCTGCTTCTCATGGCTATTTCATTCTCTGCTCTCTCAGAATCTCCCACTTTCTCCAAAATGTTTCCTCTTTTTTAGGATTCCAGTAAAGTTATCACAACTCACCTAGAGTGGATGGAGATAGTCTCCACCTAATCCAGTTTAATAACCACTCTTGATTGAGTCACATCTCCAGGGAGATGATCTAATTACAGTTTCAAACATACAGTACTGAATAGGGATCAGAAGAAACGGCTGCCTTTACAAAATGGGATTAGGATTAAAATATGGCTTTTCTAGGGTTCATACATCCTTTCAAACCGGCCCAACAACTATGCCAAAACATTCTCTTTTATACTCAAAATTGCACATTTGTTCAAAATATTCTCTTTAAACTTTTAAAATCAGGCTTATGCATATTCAAAACCTACACTATTAACATTGTCTATTAATAGCACATAAATCTCAGTGTCATGCAAGTGCATCTACCCCCTTTCTTTTTCTCTTGATCAAAGTTTTATTTCTTATCTTAAAATTTTCTGAAAGCCTTATTTTAATGTCTTTTCCTTTGAACATGTTTTCTCTTTAACTACCCACGCATCCTTTTAATATAACTTCACCTATAATCTTTTCTGTTTGGACCTAATTGGAACAGAGTATTCTGTGATAAGAAATACTTCATTGTCACACAGATAACAATCCTGTCTATTTAAGTGGCTTCTTTTACTCATTTTTGATGTAACTACTTCAAATTTACATTTAATATTTTAAAATTAAGCAAAATAGAACCATACAAAACAGCACATCATCAGTTTTACTTTCAATTTTTACCATTTGGTTTTCAATTTACTAGTTGATGTCTTAAAATTTCAGAAACTAGCATCATATAGAGTAAAATTTATGTATATATATGAATTCATACATATACAAAGATGTATATATAAATATATATGTACATATATAAAACTTATATATAAATGACACAAATCATATATTATCTTTTATGGTTTCTAACAGCATTTTATATATAATTACTGCTCTTCTACTGGTGAGAAGAGGTAGATGAAACCGTTCTGAAGAAAATATATAATTCTTGCTTTAGATATGATGTCAAAAGATCTAATTATTTCAATCAAATATAAAATCATATAATGATAATTATACTTTGTATTCATATAAATTTATAGTTTCATAAAGATTTATTAACTTCCACTATCTTATAATGCTCATGTGAAGTAGAGTTTTATCCTTATTTTACAGATGAGGAAACCAAGAGTCTGAGAAATTAAATGAGTTCCTTAAGAGGCTAGAGCTATCAGTGAGAGAATCAGAGTACAAACCAGGTATTTACTTGAGTCCTGTGTTCTTTTAACTATATTGCATTACATTCTTGTCCATATAATAGCGAATCAAATAAACGTATCATTTATAAATGACAATATATAGGTTTATGCAGCTAGGGAGTCAACCAGTCATTAAGCTGAATCATATAAATGTGTGTGTGTGTGTGTGTGTGTGTGTGTATACATACATACATACATACTATTAGGTGTTTAATGATTAACTGAATTGTGTAGCTTTTGTTTCACTCAATTTAAGGAAGTTATGGTTAGTCTCATGTTTTTTCACAAGTGTTTGAATTCTTTGGATAAGGTGTCAGCAAGCTTTTTCTGTAAAGGGCTGTAGAGTAAATATTTTATGGTTTGTCAGGCTATGATGTGTGCCACAAATATTTAACTCTGCCATTGTAGGACAAAATTGGCCTGAGACAATGCATAAAGAATGAGTATGGCTGAGTTCCAATTAGACTTTATTTATAAAAACAGATGGCATGCTAGAGTTGGCATCTAGGCTAGTAGTTTGCAACTCCTACTCTAAATTTCTGTTCTCCAAATGAAAGTGTGGACCCTGGCAGTATATTGGGGTCTACTAGAATATGAGAAGAAAACATTAGAATTTCTATTTGTACTTTTTAATAAAAAATAAGAATGACAAAGTTTAATATACATAATGTATAAATAAATGTAAAAATTAAGGAGTGTGGGCCCAGTATTTTACTAATGAGGTGCTTAATTGAAAAAGTTTGTTGTTAAGTGCTCAATAGAAGTAACTCAGAAAAATGAATGATTTGCAAATTTTACTCTGATAAAAACTAACTTTATTATACTTCAGAGGTAAATTTGACTATATGAAATGTTTGCTTGTTAATAATCTTGGTTTACATGAACTGGTTACCAGTTTAAATCATATGTTGATTCCTATTTTATGTGAGAAGTTTTTAATCAAGGAAAATTCTACCACAAAAATGAAGTGGAATATAATAAAATGAAATTCTCTGGCAGAGTTAAAATGTTTCCTTTTCTATTGCTTTATAGTCCTGACATGAAATATCTTCTGAAAAAGAAGTTTTGACATTCTAAATACAATGCCTGGATTAGATATTTGTCTTTGATATTTTCATGGTGGTAGAATAATTTATTAAAACATTGATCTGGTTTAGTTTTTTCTATATGTCCCCTTCTTCTCCTTCCTACTCAATTAAAAAATGCCAGCCAGTCTTTGAAATTTCTTGTTGCAGTTATTTTAACTAGGCAGAAAGAAGTAGTAATGTGGAATTAAGGGATCTCTGAGTATTTTGTAAATAAATGTTATATTACTTATGGTGGGGAGTGGGGGGTGGTCTAGGAGGAGCAAACAGCTCAGGAGAGAACACTCCTCAGAATGAGGAAAGGAATATAAGCCTGTGTGTCATTAAAAAGAATGAAAGAGGGCGGCTGCTGTGGCTCAGCAGGCAGAGCTCCGACCTGCCGTGCTGGAGGTCTGGAGTTCGATCCCTGGTGCCTCCTGCCCATATGCAAATAAAAAAAAAAAAAAGAGAATGAAAGACTGGCTTATTGCCCTAAGGAATGTCTGTATGGTATGCTTAGGGGACTGAGACCTCATGTAGTGTTCAATGCTCTGTTGAATACTACTCAGATTGAAAGTCAGTGGCAAAGAAACAATGCATGAAGCTTTGTGCAGTGCCCTTGGTAATCCTCTTTGTGTGGAATGAGAAACCTGTAGTGAGAATATATAAATGTATTCCTGAGAAATGACCAAAGGCCAGCATGGCTGGTCAGGGGCCTAGTAGGACAATAATTAGAAGATCAGAGACTAATTGTTCTGTATGTACGAAGTGGTCATGGTGGCAGAGATGAAGCCTGTGTATGGACCAAAGCTTGAATTTCACTTACTAATGTTGATCTAGCTTCTGTTGCCTCTGAATGTCGAATGTGCCAGCAGCAGAGGGCAAACTGAGGCCCTGGGATAGCAGTAGGCCTTATGAAGAACAACTGACCACTTGTGGGAAATCGACTACATTGGGACCTTTATCCTAGAAGGGCCAATAGTTTGTACTCAATAGAAGAAATCTCATCTGGGATGGGTTTTCCTTACTTGTACACAGGCCTTAAGCAAACATTTTGCAGAATGCCTGACCTTCAGGCTCGGAATCCCATACCTCATAGCATTCAATCCAGGAATTAGCTTTATAGTGAATCAGGTGAGGGATCCATTGGTTGTGTCAGATCCACTGGTTGTATCAATACCCCAAAGCTACCAGCCTAACAGAGTATAGGTGTAGCCTGCTGCATGTGCAGCTAAAATGCTAGCTTAGTGGTGATACTCTGTAAAGGATGCGGGTGCCATCCTCCATAAAATTTGGTGTATTCATTGAATCAGAGACTTTTATATGTTCTGTTTCCATAATGGTAGAATATACGGGTCTCAGGACGAGGGGCAGAAGTAGGATTGACCTCACTTATCATGATTCCCGATGTCTCATAAGGACCTTTTATTTCTCATCCCTACAACTCTGGGCTCTGCAGGGTCAGAAGTCCTATTCTTCATAGGTGGGGTTAATAAAGGCAGCTGAACAAAATGGTCTTGCAGCTTAGAAGACAATATAACTTTTTTAGGTGGTAAGGAAAGAGGCATGTTTTAGAAGGGTGATGGAAGTTACCTTGAAAGATTAAATGTTTTAGAGAAGAAGTAGAGGTTTGTGAAAAAGTTGAATTCAGTATAAAAATAAAATTTCTGCCCATCTAAGTTGTGCCTGTACTAAAATTTTAAAACAGTTAGAGATACAGCTATATCTTTCCTTTTCATTAAGTTTTCAACTTTCTGCTGTCTTTTATATTTTAACTCCCTATATAACCATGGCTCAAATAATACTGATATTCATAGTGAGTTGGAAAAGCTGTAGGGAGAGAAGAGATTGAAGAAAAAAGGCACTACTATATGACTGTGAAAGTACAATTTTCCAAAAATCTAAATCTTGTATGGATCTATATTCATACAAATGTAGAGTAAACATGTGACAAAGACTTACTTAACTTACTTACTGCTTGAGGAAAGCAGTATAATAGTAAAGCTGGTTCAAAAGACAGTGAAAGGAAGAGTGGCTTAGTGAACTTCTCAGGAAAGATATATTGAAGTAAGTTGAGGTAAGTTTACTAAGTTACAAACTGGTTGACTTATAGGGCAATAGAGTCATAACCTTTCTACTGGACAGAAATAATTTGTATCTGTATTGGACAAAAGTCTATAAATTTATATGTAACCTCAGAGAATTTTAGCTCTAATAAATAGCATATGGCAAGTCAAACACTGGCCTGTTGCCCTACATAACTAAATAATCCATGGACGAATCGATTAGCTCATGTTCTAGTATGACACTAAAAGAGCATGCAGCCCTCCTTTTGCCTTATTTTCAAAGTTTAGACATTTTTTAAAACAGAGCCTTCAATTTCTTTGCCAGATTCTGTTGGAATTCAGAGCAAAAACTAAATATGGCAGTAGGTTTTGTACCATGAGAGCAATGAGAAATAAGTGCGATGAGAAATCAGAGAAAATATAAAGAAACTAAGTCAAATTTTCAAATTTAAAACCAATTTTTGGTATCTCAAGTAACCAGTTTCTAAAATGGCAGTCTTCCCCATTGGCTACTGCATTTAAAAAGATTATGCTGAATTTTGTACTTTCCCCAAAGTTACAAAGTTTTTCATTCTAAGAGTAACAAGTTCAGATTCAGAAGCATTAATTTGACTGCTAATCTTAAAGCAGGAAAGCACCTTAGTTGTTAAAGATCAGTGATGCGGGTCCCAGTAGCTGCTCCTATCTTATTGATCCTTGGTATCAGTGGCTTTCAAAATTTGCTGCACAATAGAATCACTGGGAGCTTCTAAAAATCTGATTGCCCAGGTCAGATTCCAGCCCAATTAAGTCTGAATCTGTTTTGGGGACCCAGGCATTGGTATTAAAAAAAAAAAAACACGCAAAAAAACAATTCCCCATATGATTCCCTTGTTTTACCAATTTCAAGAAACAATGTCACATAATAGTTTTTTCTTAAGTTCATGGTTTTTTTGCTTGTTTGTTTTGTTTTTTTAATCTACAAACAGCCATGAGAGAGAGATCTGGGCATTGTTAGAAAGAACTCTTTGTTTTAATGGCATCTCCCCACCCACCTCCTGCATTTCTTTATCCCATCCTTAACTGAAAATAGTTGAAATTCTGGGGAATACCTGAATGTGCTCATTGCTTACAGCTCTCATTGTGGCAACCATGGGAGTTCAGAGTGACTATGCAGAGTAAAGCACAGCAGATACTTCTGCCCTCACTAGGAAACTGTAAATCTTATGAGACATCAATCAGTTCACCATTAGAGCAAAAATCGAAGGTATTGCAGGCCATTGCCTAAAATCTGCAAGCTTATTATTTTTTTGGTAGTGGTAGGCGTGAAATGACATTCATATGTGCCCCATTATTATGAGTGTACCTATGCTTTTCTTTCCCATTCAACTTGCAGACTGGAATGCAGTTTTTGAGGCATCACTAAAAGATAATCTTAAATCTGTTCTTATTTGCTTAAAAAAAACAGTTCTCAAAGTTTCTGATTTTAATATTAGTAATAGATTGTATACAGTGAAACCTTTAAAAATTTAAGTCATGCAGTGTCCTTGAAAAAAGTTCAGCTACAGAAACACAGGGGGAATACAACCTCCAGGCATTTATGGGACCTCTCTAAGACTTGTTACAACAGATTTTTCAGTGACGTTTGTTCTGGCCTCCAAGAAAACCTATTCTCCTTCTAAACCCTATGTGCATATAGAAAAGCCTCTAAAACAAGCAGATTTTTATTCTTTCCTGCATTTGAACTATATCATTCACAACTCAAAAGATTCCCCATTTCTAGAATATTATACAAGCTATGATATATCAATTTATAGAATGGCTATATAAATTATCATATATCAGTATGACAGAATTTTGTGCGACCATTAAAACAATACTTACGAAAGCAATGCAGGATTGTGGACTGATATATGGTATAAAATATTTAAAAAACAGATAAAATTGGCTTGTATAATTATTTAATATACATATGCCTATGGGTAAGGATTGGAAGATAACATGTAAAAGGGAAAATTGTTTCAATTTTATTTTAAATCATGAAATAGAAACTAGTATTTAAAATGATTCTACTACTCCCACTCTATGCACTTGTTCTAGAAGTGTCTTAATTCCAGGAATGTAGATTTTGGTCAAGTATCAATTTTCAGCACTGGCTTTACAGAGAAATAATTTTCTTCTTAGGTTTTAAGATCTGAAAAGTTCACATTTTGTCTTGTGCCTCTTTATATCCAATTTATGATTCTAGAAGTTGTTAGAAAAATTCAGTCATCTTTGCCTTTGCTTTCAACTATTTTGAGTACTATGTACCTCCTAGCTCATATTTCTAATGACCACTCTTTTGAAATGGTTCATTTTCTATGCCAAGCTTCTAAGAGAAATAATGAAAATTTCTGTGTTTTCTTTTTGTTCCTCTGTTGTGAACAGACCATTAATGTTACTGAACTAAAAATTCCCAGTTAATGGCTGGAAGGGTAAAACACTATCTTAACAGTAGAGAGAGCAACATAAAAATAATATGTCAGCTTTTCACATACCAGAAAATTTAAAAAGAAAAAAACCACACTTACTGCTGTTCATCTCGGAAACCACTGACAATAACAAAGAGAGTCCTTTTCTTTTGAATATATTGTGGAACTTTTCACAAAAGCTCATTGAGATGTGGTTTGCCCACTTCATTGCATCTTCATCCTTGGCTTTTAGCTTTGGCCAGTGTCTGTGATGCTGAGGGATGACCCATTTTGCCGCTGTTTATGGGATCAGCTTGGAAGTACCTGATGCTAATTTTTTTTCTCTCCATTCTTTAGAGACTGGGGTTGTATTTTTGTAGGTGGAGTTTGAGGAACTCATCTCCTTAAGTCATATTTTATAGTAAGTCATAGTGGTACCATTCTCAGATTCAGTAAGGCTGTATCCAAGTATAAATTGTATTTAAACAACTGTATTTAAACAGGTTGGAAACCTAAAGGAATCAGTCACTAAGAGGTACATAGAACAAAGGTGAAGATAGGGCTTTTCCATTTGAGTTAATCTCACTGGTTACTTTATTTAAAGGTTCCTTGAAGGTTATGTCTTAGTCTTTGGAGTCTGTGAATAGACTCAATTATAGAGGATGTTCTTGCGATTATAGTATACTGGTTTTACTGAGCAAGTTCTGGCTAAAACGTTTTCTTCCATATTGATACAATGTCGATTAGCTTAACAACAAGGACTACTAAGCCTGTTAAAAGGTGTTAATGAATGACCCCTTGCTTATACATGTATCTAATATTGCCGAAACTTTTGTCTAAATAAATTTCAAATACCCAGGCATATGGAAGCAGGCTTTCGCAACCTGCATTGTAAACATTCTATCTCTTCTTAAATCCTTATTATTCTTGTAAAATCTTTGTTAAGAAGTTTTCAAAGAACTTTCAAAAAGCAAAATATAGAAAGAAAGGCTGGGAGAGAGAATTAAACATAAGAGCTATCGCAACAGGGAAGGGAAGATTGGGTGGTAATCCTTTGCTAGTGGACCTGGATCCTGGAGCCAGCTACTGGGGTCAGTTTCTATTTGTAGAATAATAATAATAATAAAATTAATTACAATATAATATGTAATATAAATAATATAATAATAATAATAACTATTATTATTATTCTGTACAACTCAATGGTTATTTTAAAATAGGCAGTAGGAAGTTTAACTTATTTCAATGTACTTTTCAATGATTACTTGAAGATTTATTGGACTGTTTTTACTGGGTTCACGTAAAAGTAAAATGTTAAATCTGGTCTCCACACTTGTATCTCATTGTGGTTTTTACCTGGTCCATATCATGTGTTAATTTAGGCCAGAACATTTTCTGAAGCTTAATTTAAATTCTGTTAGCTGTCAGGCTCCAAATGAAATAATGAGATATGTACCAGTAGGGGTAAAAAGATGATCTGTGTGCATGTATGCATTTATCTGTCTATCTATCTCTCTATCTATCTATCTATCTATCTATCTATCTATCTATCTACTGAGAGAGCACTAAATATCACAGCAATCTAAATGTGATAAACTGCTGCTAACAGGCATGACTATGTCCTACCATTTCCATATCAGTGTGGAATTTGACATTCTCCAGGATCAATGATGAAACTGATTCATTAAAATTCCAGGAGAATAGTAATCTTTATCTCAGAAACTCTTAGTTGAAAAGATTCTTTTTTTATTCTGTTTTTATCTTTATTCTATCCCTTTGTAAACTGATAGTTTTTTACATAGTGTTGTGAAAAAACACATCCACTAGCCATCTCCATCTACTGTGTTCAGAGAGGAACAAGCCTTAAATGGCAGCATGTTCTGTCCTCTAAATAAGAGAACATTGTTTTTAAGATTGTGACAGGCAGATAGTACAATGGGAAACCTAAAATTTGGATCATGAATCATTCTTTGTCCTTTCAGTAGAAAGAGGCTGTAAGGTCTGTTAGTATTGTTTCTTGTAAATCCTGGCTATGGAACAAACCTATGGGGCTCACTTCTCTGCTTTCCTCATAGCGATATGCTCTCCTAAAAAGCAAAGGGTGTAGAGCTGCCTTTGTCATTAGGCATTCTCTGGAGTAAACTATGACTGCTTGTGGGTACCTACGAAATAACTACATTTCCTGGGGGAAGCATGCTGGAATACAGTTACATTTGTCATAGTCATAGTGTGCCTTGGGGGTTGGGACATGGAATTTATTCTTTAAAACCATAGAAATCTACTTTGTTCAGAGAATAGCTATATGAAGTCAATTATTTATGAACTTGAAAAGTGGAGAAACTCCTGAGAATTTAGGTGAATAGAGGGTGATTTGTGTGATAAGGATCTCTTATGGGTACCAGGGATTAAATAAATTTGAGTTTCAAACATTTGGAAATGGTAGATAAAAGGAGAATGAATCAAGGAGGCAGTGAAACCATAGCCAAGGCTACTAAAGAAAGATTGATTTTTTGTTTCTATGAGGAGTTAGGTTCTGACAAAGGATTACTTCTTTTGAAAATGGTAGGGATCAGTACTTTAGTTAGGGGCTTTGAAAATATTCTTGTAAAGAAGGAAAGTTTTGTTTAGGGAAAAAATATACAAAGATGTGGGCACAAGGATGAGATGATGCCCAATTCATTGTTTTGGGCTCCTATTAAAATATTTTAATCTGAACTCTGTATATAGTTTTCTGAAGTTGTTTGTAATATCTGTATTTCATCCTTTGTGAATTTCTGAAACTTTAAATAGGCAGATGTTCAACCTTCTCTATTAATGGGAAAATATTCCCTTTTATTTTACAATCTCTGTTTTTATTGTTGTTGTTCTAGTTTCTAGAAGATGTCTTAATTTTATTTTCCAAACTTTCCATTGAGTTTTTAATTTTTAATTTTAGCCACTGCAGTTTTATATCTAAAGACTTTTGATTTTTTTTATTGTGCTTTCAATTGTTTCCTGCCTGCAATATCTTCTTTTATCTCTTTAATAGTATTAATCATAGTTATTTTGGAGATTTCTGATGACCCCTCTGTTAACAGTTTTTGTTTCCTTTGGGCTCCTTTTATTCCATTTACTTGTTTTTGTCCCTTCTTCTATGTTGGAGGTTGTCCTTAAATGTATGCTAATCATCAGTAGTCTCTAAATAAAGTCTCCCTTATTCAAATTCAGGAATTCCTGTCCTCTGCTATATTAGTTTTCTATTGCTGCATAATGAATCGCAATAATTTCAGTGGTTTAAAACAGCATCCATTTATTAGCTCATGTATCTATAGGTCAGAAGTTTGAGTAAGCTTGTCTGGATTCTTTGCTTAGAATCTCACAAGGCTAAAATCATGGTGTTGGCTGGACTAGGTCTTATGTAGGGAACTTTGAAGAAGAATCTTCTTCCAAGTTTATTTACATTCTTGGCAGATTCAGTTCAGTGTGGTTGTAGGACTGATGTTTCTGGCCCTCACCATCTTCAATGCCATCAATGACACAACTAATCTTTCTCATGCTTCCAATCTCTCCTACTTCTTTTCTGCTAGCAGCTAGAGACAACTCTGCTTTCAAAAGATTCATGTGATTAGTTTTGATCCACTTGAAAAATCTCCTTTTTCCCCCATATAATGGAACATAGTTTCAGGGGTGATAGCTCCTCATATTCATAGGTTTCATCCACACTCAAAGGGAAGGGATTTATGTGAGGATGCAGGTCATGGCAAAATTCTGATTACTACAGCTGCCAAAGTAGGCGAAGCATAGTCATTTGGCTTCTTACAGTGGAGCGAGGATCTCAAGGAGTAATAGCTACTTAATCAGACTCTCAACCAGGACTCTATTCAGTGCCATCTCTCTGATCATTTGCAGTGGTGGCTCCAGCCACCAAGTAATTCCTGCTTTCTGGGCCTGCAACCTCTTTAAGCAGCAACCCCTCCACAGCCACTTGGGGTTCCCAGATTTCTCTGCCCTTCCAAATCAGTCACCACTCATCTGTATGCTTTCCATCTTCCTAAAACGTATTGACATCTCCTACCTCCAGTTCATTTCCTCTCTTCTAGTTCTAGTATGTTTCTACCATTTTATTACTTTTGTGTCTTTCAACTTTGCTACTATTTATACTGATACATTTTTTGTCTAGATTAGCAAGCCCCTATATAGAATATAATTTCATGGCATCACAAAACTGCATTAAATTGGGTAAAAACTGACACCAAAATCAGGATTCAAGGTTTCTGAATCCCTTTGTACTACTGCTATTCCTCTAAGGTCTTCATGAGTTTTCCTTTGAGATGACAGCTTTTCTTAAAACCTTAAAATATGTTATCTAGAAAGTGAACTATTTATTAAATCATGGAGATAATTTTTAACAATATATGAAGAAGCTACATAGTTGCTAAAATCTGGCTGTTTTGGCTTTGTTTTCATGTAGATGGTGTTTTGTTGGTATTTTTAAAAGCCTTGTTTAAAATTATTTTTTCTTAGATTTAAAACGTTGTTTTTAGTTGGTAACAGGTGGAATATGAAATAAATATGCAAGCCTCAAAGGCATTCATAACCTCACTGCTGTATTGTTTTATTGATGTGCTCTTTGATGTCCCTCCTGCTTTTTCAAATACTTCACACAGTTTCTAAGATAAGTTAAGACTGAAGCAGAAATAAGTGCAGAGAGGCCTGAAGCAGCCTGGTGCGTACTACCTGCTTCCCTTTTGGCAAAACAAGCTGATTTAATCTGCTCTGGTGCCATGAAGATCTTTGTCATTAAAATATAATTCTGTTACTTCTTATTTAAAGAGAAGCCAAGCTATTCTTTGAATAATACATCTGTTCACAGACAAACGCTGCATACCTATTTATGGATTGGCATATAAAAGTCATAAAGCATAGCTGATTTTTCCCTCATCCTCTCATTAATTTTTGATCCATATCCAGTGATAAATTATAGAAGGAAAGCCAAAAGACTTTGTGAAATATATTGAAACCTTTATGGTATTAAGTGGGTATTCACATTTAGGGAGAAATAATGCTTATTTTAATTGCATTATTTTGAATATATATTTTCTAACATCTTGAATGACATTTGTGTCAATAGAATCTCAGAACTGACTGCTGAAGATTAGTAATTATAAGTAATTAGTAATTAGTGAGTATACAATTAACTTGATTATTTATGGATTATTCCTATTTATTGAATACTTATTTACTTGGATAAATGGGATGTTTCAATATGAATTGATTGCAGCTAATCAATCCATATTGAAAAACAGGGGTATTATTAGATTCCTCGTGGATTGGTTTCTTATTTTTTTCTTTCTGAGATTCAGCTAGATTCCTTTGTCAAGATGCTTAACTTCTAAAAGCTTTGTTTTTTTCATGTGTAAAATAGAGCCATAAAAGTAAAGGTTATATAAGGAAATACATGTACAGTTTTTAGAATTTTTACTCATAGCATTGTTATTTAAAAAATATTTTTATTGAGCAATCTTTACATACATACAGTCCATACATGGTGTACAATCGGGGCTCACAATATCATCACATAGTTGTATATTAATCAACATGATCATTTTTAGACCATTTGCATCACTCCAGAAAATGAAATAAGAAAAGAAAAAGACTCCTACATCCCATACCCTTACCCCCTCCTCTCATTAACCACCAGAGTCTCAATCTACCCAATTTTTTTTATCCTTTATCCCCCCGTGCTGGTTTGAAATTATTATATATCTCAGAAAAGCCATGTTTTAATCCTGAGTCAATGTTTTGTTTGGAACCTTTTGATTAGATTATCTCCATGGAAATGTGATGTGCCCAATTGTGGGTGTGGCATTTTGATGAGATGGAGATGTGACTCCACCCGTTCAGGTGAGTCTTGATTAGTTTACTGGAGTCCTTAAAAGAGGAAACATTTTGGAGAGAGATCAGAGCCAACAGAGAGAAAGAGAGCTGACAGAGATGTTGACACTTGGAGAACAGAGACACAGATGCTTGTAGATGCTTGGAGCCCAGCAGATGTCACCATGAGATGTTAAGCCAGAACCTGAGGAGAGATGTTAAGCAAATCAGAACCCGGGGAGAGCCAACAGAAACCAAGAAATGAAAGCCAGCCCTGGAGAAGCAGAGTGAGGAACGCCCCACAGGAACAGAGGCTGAAAGCAACAGAGCCCAGGAGCAAGGGACCAGCAGATGACAGCCATGTGACTTCCTAGCTGACAAAGCTTTTCAGACCCATCTGCCTTCTTTAAATTATCTCTCCCTGCATGCCTTAGTTTGGACATTTTTATAGGTTTAGAACTATAAACTTGCAACTTATTTAAATTCCCAATTTTAAGAGCCATTCCAGTTCTGGTATATCACATTCTGGCACATTTAAGAAATGAAAACACCCCTTATTATTTATTTATTTTTTTATCCTTAGTTTTTTACTCATCTGTCCATTCCCTGGATATAAGGAGCCTCAGATACAAGGTTTTCACAATCAGTCACACTGTAAAAGCTATATCATTATATAATCATCTTCAAGAATCAAGGCTACTGAAACACAGCTCAACAGTATCAGGTATTTCCCTCCAGCCACTCCAATATACCATAAAGTAAAAAGGGATATCTATATAATGTGTAGGAGTAACCTCCAGGATAACCTCTCAATTCTGAAATCTGTCAGTCACTGTAACTTTATTTTGTCTCATTTTTCTCTTCCCCTTTTGGTCAAGAAGCCTTTCTCAATCTCGTGATGCCAGGTCCTGGCTCATCCTGAGAGTTCTGTCCCATATTGCCAGGGAGATTTACACCCCTGGGAGTCATGTCCCATGTAGTAGGAGAGGTCAGCGAGTTCACCTGCTGAGTTGGCTTAAAGAGAGAGGCCACAGCTGAGCAACAAAAGAGGTTCTCTGTGGGTGACTCTTAGGCACAATTATAAGCAGGCTTAGCTTCTCCTTGGCAGGAATAAGTTTCATAAGCACAAACCCCAAGATTGTCAGCCTATTGATTTGGTTTTCCCCATTGCTTGCTAGAATATCGGGAATTCCCCAAATGGAGAAGTTGAATATTTATATTATTTTACTCACTTCCCAAATTCCTCTGGGATATATTGGGTCATCAAACTAACCTATACAAACCAAGAAGATCTCATGCTCTATTCAAGATTCCTGTAATTATGGTATTTGAATAAACTGACCATAAAAGTTAAATTAGATAATGCACTGCCCAAAATATAAATTTCGTACCAAATGAATATCTCTCCTTTTGGTCACATGCAGAAGTTGAAGTTTTAAAATATGGATCATATCATCCCTTACCCTGTATTCTGATTTACCTTAGTCCTATCCAAATCAGCTTCATTCATATCTCTAGTTGAAGTCTGATCATTTTTTGAACTTTTTAAGCAGTTCCTGTGTAGAGCAATGCTGACCCCCATTGCTTCAGAGCTCTGAGTCTCAGGTGTCACATAAATACCTAAAGTTTCTGGAATGACCAGGTTCTATACAAATAGCTCAGTATCTCAGAATTTAGAAATATCAGTTACAACTCCTGAATATATGTAACTGCTGTAAGAGCTTACAATTTAGGAGCATTTATAATAGGCTTCAACTTCAATTCTCAACTTCAATTCATCTGGTTTGAACATTATAGTAAGTCCATATGAGGGAGGTATGATAATACTTGTCTTTTTTGTTTCTGCCATTTCATTCAACATACAGTCGTTATGGTTCATTCATGTAGTTGTATGCCTCACTGATAGTATTATTATACAAGCATTGCAAGTTATATACTATATTTTTCTTCGGTTAGCTCTTCTTTCTATTATGAGTTATTGGTGGGAATTCCTTTCTTATATATATAGGTGTAATGTAAAGATGTGGGGACTCGTATTTATATATATATGGCTATTGCTATGTCCAGGGACTAAGGACCAAACTGAAATAGAGACACATTAGCAATCAATAATCCCACACTCTACAGAATCATTAAGATTTGCAGATAGTTTATCTCTCTGCCAGAATAAAATGTAGTAACTTTTAAGAAAGACTGCAGCCCCTGTCATCCACAACATCCCGAATAGAAAATGCGCTGGATATATTAAGAAGTAGAAAAATGTGCCCCATAATATAAAAAGCATTCAATGGAAACAAAATTAGATAGCGAAATCAGTGGAAAAAGTGTTAAAAGAGTGATTATAAATACGCTCAAGGACTTAAAGAAGATTATAAGTAAAATGAGTGAATAAATGGGGCCTAAACCAGAGGAAAATTACAAACTATATAATAGACTAGAAATTAAAAATTTACTTGAACAAAGTACAAATGCAATGAATGGAAAAGAGTTGCAAACATAGTGGCTATTAATCCATTTGTATCAATACTCACTTTAAATCTGAATGGTCTAAACGTTGAAAACACAGATACTGTCAGTGGATTAAAAAACCAAGACCCAACTGTATGTTGTCTATAAGAAATCCACTCTAAATATAGAGACACAGGCTAAAAGTAAAAGGGATGGGCATGAAAAGATGTTCAACATCATTAGTCATTACAGAAATGCAAATCAAAGTGAGATAACACTTACTATACACCCATTGTACACCCACTAGGTTGGCAATGATAATAATAATAATCAGAAAATAGTAAATGTTGATTAGAATGTGGACAAATTGGAGCCCTTATAAATTTCTGGTAGGAATATAAAATGGTGCACCCACTGTGAAAAACACTAGATGGGTTCCACAATAAGTTAAACATAGAACTAACATATGACCCAGAAATTCCACTCCTAGGTATATGCCACAAGGAATTGAAAATAGGTATTTAAATGAAAACTTGTACACAAAAGATCATAGTATCAGTATTTGCAACAGCCAAAAGGTAGAAATAGCCCAAATGTCCTTCAACAGAGAAATGGATACACAAAATGTTGTATATCCATGCAATGGGATGGTATTCAGCCATAAAAAGAATGAATTACTGGTGCATATTATAACGTGGATGAAGCTTGAAAACATAGTACTAAATGAAAGAAATTAGACACAAAAGGGCACATATTATAGGGTTTCAGATATAGGAACTATTCAGAATAGACAAATTCATAGAAACAGAAAATTTTGTGGTTGCCAGAGAGTCAGGGGAGACAGAAATGGGGAGTGACTACAAAATGGGTATGGGGTTTCCGTTTGAGACGATGGAAAAGCACTGAAACTAGAGAGTGGTGATGGTTGTAGAACATTGTAAATATACTTAATTGCAGATAATTATACACTCTAATAGTAAAAATGATAAGTGATATGCTGTATGTATCTTACCTCAATGAAAATAAAGGTAAAGGAATGGAGAAAGATATACTATTCTAGACTAATCTAAAGAAAGTTGGTGTAGCTATATTAATTTCAGACAAAGTAGAACTGAGAACAAGAAAGATAATCCATGTTAAAGAGGTTTATTACATAATAATAAATGTATCAATTCTCCAAGAAGACATGACTATCCCAAACTTGTATGTACCTAACAACAGAGTAGCAAAATACACGAGACAAAATCTGAAGAAAGTAACAGGAGAAATAGATAAGTCCACTATTATATTTGAAGACTTTAATACCCCTCTGTGGGTAATTTATAGATCAAGCAGTCAGAAAATCAGTAAGGATATGAATGACCTGACCAGCACTATTAATCCAATTGATCTAATTGACATTTATGGACTACTCCATTCAATAACAACAGAATATGCATTCTTTTCAACACACACAAAACCTTGACCAAGATAGACCACAATCTGTGCCGTTATATAACATACTTCTATATAAGACATAGGGAAAAGAAGTCTTGAGAGAAATATGAAATATTCTGAGATAAGTGGAAATGAAATGCAACTTATCAAAAACTATGAGCTGCAGGGAAAGCAGTGCTTAGAAAGAAGCTTATAGCATTAAATACATACATTAGAAAAGAAGAAAGATCTAATATCAATAACTGAGGCTTTCATCTTAGGAGAATAGAGAAAGAGGAGGAATTTGCAACTAAAGTAAGTAGAAGAAAAGAAGCAATTAGAATGGAAATGAATGAAATTGAAAACAGAAAAACAATAGAGGAAACCGGCAAAACAAAACCTGGTCCTTTGGAGAGGTCAATAAAATTTATAAATATATGGCCAAGTGTGGTAGTTTGAAGCTGTTATATACTCCAGAAAATCATGTTCTTAAATTTAATGCATTCCTGTGGGTGTATACCTATTATAGCTGGTACCTTATGATTAGATTATATCAGTTGAGATATGACCCACCTCATTCAAGGTGGATCTTAATCCTCTTGTGGAGTCCTTTATAAGAGGGTGAAACACATAGAGATGAAATTTAGAGAACCACTCAGAGAAACTGAGGGACAGAGCAGACTGAAAGCTGAAAGCAGCAAAACACAGGAGAGAAAGACCAGCAGATGTCACCATTTGCCTTCCCATGTCACAGAGGAGCCCAATCTTGGTGGTAGCTGGTCTTTAGAGTCCAGGCTTCTTCCTTTTGATCCTTGATTTCAACATTTTTCATGGTCTCAGAATTGTAAATTTGTAAGCTAATAAATCCCCATTGTAAAAGGCAATCCATTTCTGATATAAAGCATTTCATCAGCTTTAGCAAACAAACACCAAGTTATCAAAGAAAAAAAGAGAATAAGACAAAAATAACCAATATCAGATATGAGAGAGGGGACCATTGCTAATGATACTACGGTCATTAAATGGAAAATAAATATTATAAAAAACCCTGTGCCCAGAAATTTGATAACATAGATGAAATGGACAAATTTCCTGAAAGACATGAACTACCAAAATTCACAGAAGGAAGAATAGATAACCTGAATATCCCTGTATCTATTAAAAATTGAAGCAATAATTAACACACTTCCAAGAAAGAAATCACATGGCCTAGGTGTTTCACTGGGTAGAAATTTATTTTAGGGGTATGTGCCAGTTTGAAAGGATTATGCACCCTAGAAAAACCATGTTTTGGTCTGGATCCATCTTGTGGAGGCAGACATTTCTTTTAATCCCTATTCAGCACTGTAGGCTGGAAACTTGATTAGATTATCTCCATGGAAATGTGATGTGCCAAATTGTGGGTATTAACTTTTGATTAGAGGAGATGTGACTGTACCTACTCCAAGTGGATCCTGATTAGTTTACTGGAATCTTTTAAAAGAGGAAGCATTTTGGAAAAAGCTTCAGAGCCACGAGAGATCCCCGTGCAGACAGAGACCTTTGGAGATGAAGAGAAAATGCCTGTGGGGGAGCTTCATGAAACAAACCTGAAGAAAAACCTAGCAGACGTCACCATGTTTGCCATGTACCTTTCCAGTTGAGCAAGAAACCCTGAACTTCATTGGCCTTTCTTGAGTGAAGGTAACTTCTTGTTGGTGCCTTAATTCGGACATTTTCATGGCTTTAGAACTATAAATGTGCAACTTATTAAATTCCCCCTTTTAAAAGCCATTTTGTTTCTGGTATATCACATTCCAGCAGCTAGCAAGCTAGAACAGGGTGCATGTCTGGATTGACATTTGAAAATCAATCAATGTAATCTACCATATGAGCAGGCCAAAAAGAAAAACCATGTAATCATACCAATTAACACACAAAAAAGATATTTGAAAAAAAATCCAACACCTAAAATATGTAAAAATATGTAGCAAACTAGGAATAATAGGGTATAGACTCAAATTGATAAATAGATTGAATACTTTCCCCCTAAGATTGGAGAAAAAAGCAAGAATGTACTCTTTAACCACTCTTATTTAACATTTTACTGGAAATCCAGTAAATAAGTAAAAAATTGCTTTATTTATAAAGCAATAAAACAAGAAGAAGAAATAAAATACAGAGTGAAAAGGAAAATGTAAAAGTCTCTTTCTCCACTGATGACATGATTATGTATGTAGAAGAATCCCAAAGAGTATACTATAAAATTCCTGAAAGTATAAGCAATTCTGGCAAGATATATATCCTACATCTTGTATATAGGATTCAAGGTCTAGAAGGCATTTAGTTTCCTATATACCATGATTGAACAATTGGGATTTGGAATAAAAAGTAGCGTTTACATATTACCCTCAAAAATGAAATACTTTGGTATAAATCTAACTTACTATGTATGGAATATGTATGTGGAAAACAACAAAACACTGAGGGAAGAAATCAAAGATCAAAAATAAATGGAGAGATATTTTCTGTTCATTGATTAGAAGACTCAGTATTGTTAATGCTGTCAATTCCTTTAAAACTAACCTATAAAATTAACAAATTGCAATCAAAACCTACCAGAATCTTTTTGGCATAAATTGGGAAATTGATTCTAAGATTTATTTGCAATTGGATGAAACTAGCCAAAATAATCTCAAAAAAGACAACAAACTTGGAAGATTTACATTACAAGATTTCAAAATTTACCTTTAAACTATAGTAACTGAGACAATGAAAAGTAAGATTAGACACATAGATGAAAGGAAAATAATAAATTGTTAAGAAATTGACTGACACTTATATGGCCAATTGCTTTTTTGACAAGGCAATGCAGTGGGTAATAGAAAGTCTTCAAAAATGGTGCTCAAACAATTGAATGAAAGATTACAGAGGATATTTTAATGTCTGGCCTGGAAAAGTCAGTTATTTTCACCGAATTTCATCGTTCAGAACAAGGAACATGTTTTCAACCAAAGCAGTGAGAGGAGTTTTAAGGGAACCATTTGGAGGCTTTGATATATGTGCCCTTTGAGTTTGGGCTTGAGACAACAGAGAAAAGAAAAAGAGTGAACTGCACTTTCATTGATAATGAAGTAGGGATGTGCGAGTCTTCCATTGGATCTAAGGTACCTCTAACTGTGAATTTGTCTGAGGTCATTTTAAAAGGGAGTTGTTGTCAGAAGTCTTCAGTAAGGTGAAACTCCAGGGAAAATGAAAAGAAAGGCAAATCCCCCACCAGAGGAAAAGTCAGCAATTGCACATCTGCTATGTCTAGGGGGAAGTGATACCAGATTGCAACTGTGCCCACCACTTCGTAAGCTGCAAAAGTCCTTGAAGTGTAAACTATGTTGTTATGCTAATTTCTGCATGTGTTTAGACACCTAGCAGCATTGCTATAAATATTTTTCATTTGGGAATTTATACATCTTGTTCTTTGACTTGGAACAAGCTAGATGGGTTTTGTATGGCACGTGTATAGCAAAGCGTAATTGAAATTGTAGGCAAGTTCAGAACAATTTACTGTCTGCCAATATTTTCTAAGGCAAAGCTACTCTACTTAACACCATTCATGCCTTTGCCAGTGTTTTTCTATATAACTAGACTAGAAAAGGCATTCACTCAGATTCAAGTATAATTGTAAGCTTATTTATAAATAAAAATTTCTATGACAATTTAGTAAATAAGAGAACAGAGCCATGGAGAATTAGAACTGAAAGACAAGATAAGAAGGCATCCTGTAATGTGGAAGTTTAAAAAAGTAAAAGGAAAGGGAAGGGAAATATAAACCCATATAAAATAAGCTGTCTAACCACAAAATTTGATGTATAATTAATATTAGTTGGAATGATAAACAAACATTGGATGAACAGTGATTTTCTTTATCTTTTTTGAACTGTGAAGTATTTCTTGAGGGGATGATTTGGTAATCCCAGGTTTCTTAGCTTCTATGGCTCCTGCAGTTTCAAAGGGCCCTTACAGATCCCTCTTTGGGAGTGGGTATTCTCATGACCTGCCAGATTGACACATACTCTAGAACTTAACGGGTAAAACGGCTCTGATAAAATATTTAAATATTGTGGGGAAAACCAGCAGGGCCCAATCACTTCCAGAGATAGTTGTAATCTATGATCCTTTAAAAACCTTAAATCCAAAATCTAAAAAATCTGTTACCTTCTTCCATCCTGTCTCTTCTACCATCAATTAACAGTCACATTTTGGTTGTTGGAGAGGAAAGTTTTCACCTTAAACTGTGGTCAATTAGCTTGTACTTCAAGGAATGCCAATTAAAATAAGGGAGGTATTTACTAAGTTTATCACAATATGATCGTTGTATTGATGTTGTAATGGGTTGAGATGTTTAGGGAAGTCTCAAAATGTACTGATGTAATATGGAAGAGGGAGGCAGAAGAGGAGGTTAGGAGGATGCGATGCAAGAAATGAACCCATTGTTCCTGGCTTTGAAACAGAGAAAGAAGGAGCATGAACCATGAAATATGGGCAGTCTCTATACACTGCAAAGGAAAGGACCACAGCCTGCTGACACTTTGATTTTATCCCAGAGACACTTATTTTGGACTTCTGAACTACAGCACTATAAGAAAATAAAATTACCACTAAGTTTGTGGTAATTTTTTGCAACAGCTATGGTGAACCATTGCAGGGTTTATCTATCACAAAATAATAAAGTTATATTGATTATACATTAACCGGATGTACAGTCTATTGACCTGTCCTTGTTTAATAGCTGCCATTTGCCGACGTCTGTATGTTTTCCCTGATCAGAATCTTGGTGGCAGAACATGGAAGCCTCAAGAGGTTTTCAAATGGGCAGGTTCTAGAAATTCATGGAAGTGTAAAATCTTTTAGTAAGATTGGAAATTGTTGTTCTAAATAGTCATTAACCTTTGGCACTCAGTCTGTCTGAGATTTGAATAATCTTTTTAAAAAATCAACAACACATGGAGAAAAGATGGTAAATTCCAGTTAGTGGCTTTATTTCAGTTAGCAATTAGAAGAAGATAAATTCTGACACTGATACCTTTGTAACTTTGTTAGCAACAGAAGAAAAACATAATTAAGAAACTAAAGGAATGAGAACAAAGTAATTCTAATCCCTTATTGTTGAAATGCATCCCAAGTGAGTAAGAGTTTGGGAGGCAGTCAAACAGATAGTGGACTACAGTTTTTAATTGACAGTGACCTACCATTCTATCTTCAGTTCTGGGAATGGAACTGTTCCCTTGTACACAGAAAAGGATAGATAATTCCCTACTTTAAAGTTAAAGGCTGCGATCCTGTTTTCTTTTCCTTTTAGCCCAATAGTTCCATTAAGTGCAGAGAAAACAATCAATGAATATTTATGGATTGGAAAGGACTTCCATTCTGGGTTTCTTGCCAATGGTTTGATGAGCTCATGCCAAAGAAGGTTTGGCAATAGAGTTTTGCAATAAGAGAAATCTCACTTTCTGAGGAGTTTGAATTTCATTTCAAATTCCCAAATATCACCCTCATCAGTCTGTCCCTATTCATGATTATAACTTCTTGAAGCTTTTGATAAGCTCTAGGATGGTGCTCTCTGAAATAGAAGGCTCTGAGGCTCTAGAATATTCTCTAGACCCTTCCTGCTCAAGATGTGGTTCCTGGACTAGCAGCATCAGAATTACTTTGCTGCTGCTTGAAAATGAAGAATCTCAGCCTTTTCCCACAGATTTATGTGCACATTACAATTTGAGAAACACTGCTTAAGTCTATATTTCTTGGGTCCACAGAAAGAAAGCTTAAGAGATTTTTCTTGGGTCTTTGATTGATGCTCTTGATGTTAATTATTACTGTGGTGGTGGTTGTTGAGGTGATTTTGATAGAGATGATGGAGGATGCCATGGTGATATTTGTGGTGGTGGTGGTTGAAATTGGGCAGGTGGTTTTGGTGATGGTAATGGTGGTTGTGATGGTGTAGAAAGTTGTAATAATGGTTATTCAAGACAAGTAGCTACAGTGATAAAGTAATTTCTCCAATAAATCTAGACATACCACTTGCTTTGCTTACCATTTTAAACTAGTACCTATCAGAGTACTTGGCCTATATAAAGTATTTGCTAAACTTTGTTGAATGAAAGGATAAGGAAAGGACCTACATATACAATCAAAGATAAAGATCTGGAATCCAGGTTTCTCCACTTCTCCAAGGGAGAAAAGAAAAGAAAAAAATATATATATATAATATATGTGTGTGTGTGTATTCTATATAAGCACATCTAACAATCTGTCCATTCATCTATTTTTTTTAATTTTTTATTGAGAAATCTTTGCACATCTACTTTCTCTACTAGTACACAATCATTGGCTCACAATATCATTACATAGTTGTCTATTCATCACCATGATCTTTTTTTTAGAACATTAACATCATAAAAATAAATAAAAACATTTACACCATAAAAAGAAATAAAAAGAAAAAAGAACGAACTCATACATACCATGCACCTTACCCCTCCCTCTCATTGACCACTAGTGTTTCCATCTACCCTTTCTATTCTACCCTTTGTACCCTCTATTATTTATTTATTTATTTATTTACATGGGCAGGCACCAGGAATCGAACCCAGGTCTTTTGGCATGGCAGGCAAGCATTCTTGCCTGCTGAGCCACTGTGGCCCACCCTTATTGTTTATTTTTATCCATATTTTTTACTCATCTGGATAAGGAGCATCAGACACAAGGTTCCCACAATTACACAGTTACACTGTAAATGTTTTATCTTTATACAACCGTCTTCAAGAATCTAGGCTACTGGAACAAAGCTCAAAGTTTCAGGTACTTCCTTCTAGCCACTCCAATACACCATAAACTAAGAAGGGATATCTATATAATGCATAAGAATAACCTCCATGATGACGTCTCAACTCTGTTTGAAATCTCTCAGCCACTGAAACTTTATTTTGTCATGTTTCTCTCTTCCCCTTTTGATCACGAAGGCTTTCTCAATCTCTTGATGCCAGGTCCTGGCTTATCCCAGGCTTTCTATCCCACATTGCCAGGAAGATTTAGACCCCTGGGAGTTGTGTCCCATGAAGGAGGGAAGGCAATGAGTTCACATGTTGAGTTGGCTTAGAGAGAAAGGCCACATATGAGCAACAAAAGAGGTTCTCTGTGGATGACTCTTAGTCCTATTTTTAAGTAGGCTTAGCCTATCCTTTGCAGGAATATGTTTCATAGGGGTGAACCCCAAGATCAAGGGCTCAGACTATTGATTTGGTTGTCCCCTCTGCTTGTGAGAGTATTAGAAATTCTCCAAATGGAGAAGTTGCATATTTCCTCCTTTATCCCCATTCCCCCAAGGGGACTTTGAAAATACTTTATTCAGTGCCCAGATCACTCTGGGATTTATCAGGGCA
Source organism: Myrmecophaga tridactyla (assembly GCA_004026745.1). Classification (NCBI taxonomy): domain Eukaryota; kingdom Metazoa; phylum Chordata; class Mammalia; order Pilosa; family Myrmecophagidae; genus Myrmecophaga; species Myrmecophaga tridactyla. The sequence continues at coordinate 3,311 of PVIY010019463.1, read as the reverse complement.
TCACACTAACCTGGACAAACCAACAAAATCTCACTCCCTGTTCAAGATTCCATATACTTATGGTGTTCAACTAAATTGACCATAAAAGTTAAATTAAGAAATGCACTACCCAAAATATAAATTTTGCACCAAATAAACATCTTTCCCTTTACTCTCACCCAGAAGTTGAAGTTTTAAAATATGGACGATATCATCCTTTACCCAGTTTTCTCGTATACCTTACTCCTATTCAGATTAGCTTCATTCATATCGTTAGTTGAAGTCTGAACCCTTTTTCAACTTTTTAAACAGTTCTTGTATGAGGTACTGCTCACTTTCATAGCTTCGGAGCTCTAACTCTGAGTCTCAGGTGTCACATAACTACCCAAAGTTTCTGGGAAAGACCATGTTATGTACAAACAGCTCAGTATCTCCGAATTTAGAATTAACAGTCACACCTCATGAATATACATGACTGCTGTAAGAATTTACAATCTAGGATCCTTTACTATAAGTCCCAACCTGATAACCCATGCTGTCGACTTTAGTTCACCACGCCCATTCATCTGTTGACTTCACTCATTCATTCATTCAAACAACATCTATTGAGCATGAACCATTGTATTAGGTTCTGGGAACCAACACTGAAAAATGACAGTTTTGCCTCAAGGACTTCAAAGTCTAGATAGAGACAGATGCAGACAATTATAATCCATATGAACACTCATTAACAGACATGCAATGGTATTTTGATATTTTTGAGAAGGTAATCCAAACCTACAGGTGATTAGGGTTGGGAGTGAAGGATTTGGAAGATAAACAGACTTTTAGAGAAAAATAGAGGCGACAGTGATGTTCTAGGGAAAGGGGAAAGTCTGAGTATTTTCATATTTCCAGATGAATTCTAATTTTCTGAGCATTATGGTATCTTAATTGCGGTGTTGGAGATATAAAATGCAGAGTTTGAGAAATGGAGTTGCCCCAAGAGAAGGCAATTACAAATTTGTTCTGTGTCCCTAAGTTCCAATAATTTTTAAGATCTTGGGAGAAGGTTGTTGTCTTTCCCAAACAGAAATTCGCACAAGGTGTTTATGTGAAAACCAAGGCCCCTATGTCAAGGTGACTTTACTGTGTGTTCCCAGAAATTCTTGTCTAGGAAGATAAGGTTGAAACCCAAAATACCTTTATTGTATGCTTCAGGAAATTACAAAAAAAAATTATCTGAGCAACTGCTTTGGTTATCTGGGCTAATAGCCCATACACAGATGATAGATTGCTCACCTGGGCAAATAGCTCACTAAACTTCAAGACCCTCACCTAACTGTATCCACCAAACCTAAACTGTTGCATCATGAATTTATCCAGCTTCTTTAAACTACTTGAGCCAGGATTAAAAATCCTATAAAAATCTGCTCCTGACCGTCCCTTTTTGAGACATTACTAAGACTTAATCAAGGTGGTTTTTATCCCTTATTACAGTAAGTTCAATAAACTTAGCTTTGTTTGATAAACAAGTGATTTTAAAATTGGGAGTTGACATTTAAAACACCTGAGAATAAGGAATGTTCTATGTGTCATGAGTGTTTATGGATTGGGGATGAGGAAACATTTCTTGATTTATTAGATTAAACCTGGAGGACAATATAAATTTAGATACTAATTGCTGTCACAGGAAATAAAAGAAGTTTAAAGATTTGTGACAGAGCATCTAATAGAAAATAATTGAAAGCACACTGTGGAAAATACACTTAGAGCTTTTCTCAAAAAAGCCTGTAACTGCCGCAACTATTTATTTTCTTATATATTTTTTAAAAAACAAACACATTAATTTTCCTTTACATACCTTAAAGTTTATGGTTTATACAGTGTAATAAATGTTTATTGTGAATATTGTTGAAAGAAATCTCTGAGGTTAAGAAGGTGTAATCAAATAGTGTCAAGATTTTCACTTAAAAATCTACCTATGAACTTGAAATAAAGAGGAGGTTCTTAACAAGAAACAAAAAGTATTAACCATAAAAGAAAAACCTGATAAATGACATTAAAATTAATAATTTCTGTTAACCAAGAAAAGATCTAGCATGAAAAGACAAGCCATGGATATTTACAATGACACATAAAACTTACAAAGGATTAGTATTCAAAATTTTAAAAAAGCAACAAAGAAAAACTTCTAAATATAATAAAAAGATAACCCAATAGAAGATAAGCAAGAGAATTACAACAGGCATTTCAGAGGAGCTGAAACCAGAATGACCAATAAATATAAGAAAAGATGCTCAACCTACTAAAAATCAAGAAAGTTGCAAATCAAAACCATGTGTCACATGTTGTCTGATACATGTGACAACATGGACAAACCCTGAAGACATCATGCTGAATAAAACAAGCCAGACACAAAAGGACAAACACTGCTTGACCTCACTATTTGTAAAAAATTAGAATAAGCAAATTCATAGAGTCAGAAATGAACACAGTTTACTAGTGGCTGGGATGAAAACAGGGAAGAGGGAGTTAACGCTTAAATTGTAGTTTCTATTTGGGTTAATGGAAAGGTTTTGGTAATGGATGGTGGTGATGGTAGCAAAACATTGCGAATATAATTAACAGGACTGAATTATATATTTGAATGTGACCAAATGGGGGAAATTATAGGTTGTATATATGCAAACTATATATATACTGTATATAAAAACTTCAAAAACTGTATATGAAAACTTCAAAAACAAAATACCATAGGTCTGTACAACAGTGAGCCCTAATGTAAGCTATGGAATATAGTCAACAGCACAATTATAATAATATTCTATCATCAATTGTAACAAATATACCAGCTAATACAAGGTGTTAACTCTGTATTTTCTGCATGATTTTTTGTAAACATATAACTTCTCTAATAATAATAATAACATGCTCCTTTTTTGAACTATTGGTGTATACACTTCTGATACAGCTAACACTTTTTCTTCACCTTCTTTATATGACTTTCCATGATTTGCCCCCAGACTGAGCTGAGTGGCCCCACTGTGCCCCACAACACTCTGTATAAGCTCTGATCACATCACAATATCACTTTGTATGGTCACTATTTGGTTATTTTTTGACTTTGCCAACACACTCTGAATCTTCTAGTTCAAGGCCATGGCTTCCATCTATAGTCTTGCACATCACTGGGCATACTGTAGGTATTCAGTAATGACTTATTGAATGAATTAAAAATGTATTTATAAAGGGTAATAAGATTTAATTGTGAATATTACTAAAAATACTAAATGGATCACACTAATAGGAAACTTGGGCTGAAAAGACAGCACATATCAGATATATTTAAT
>PVIY010019462.1:0-45757 GCA_004026745.1 Myrmecophaga tridactyla | reverse complement strand
AGGACAAATACTGTATGGTCTCACTGATATGAACTGACATTAGTGAATAAACTTGGAGAATTTCATTGGTAACAGAGACCCTCAGGAGATAGAAATAGGGTTAGATATTGGGTAATTGGAGCTGAAGGGATACAGACTGTGCAACAGGACTGAATGTAAAAACTCAGAAATGGATAGCACAATACTACCTAACTGTAATACAATTATGTTAAAACACTGAATGAAGCTGAATGTGAGAATGATAGAGGGAGGAGGGCTGGGGACACAAATGAAATCAGAAAGAAAGACGATAAAGACTGAGATGGTATAATCTAGGAATGCCTAGAGCATATAATGATAGTGACTAAATGTACAAATTAAAAAAATGTTTTTGCCTGAGGAAGAACAAAGGAATGTCATTACTGCAGGGTGCTGAAAATAGATGGTAATTAATATTTTAAAATTTCAACTTATGTGTGAGACTAAAGCAAAAAATGTTTATTTGGTACAAAATTTATATTTTGACTAGTGCATTTCCTAATATAACTTATGTAGACAGCTTAATTGAATACCATAAGTACACGGAACCTTGAGTAGGGCATGAGATTTTGTTGGTTTGTCCAAAGTGATGCCCCGATAAATCCCAGAGTGATCTGAACAGTGAATAAAAAAACATTTGCAAAGTCCCCTTCGGGGAATGGTGAGAAAGGGGGAAAATTCAACTTCCCCAAGTTGAATTCTTGATATTCTCATAAGCAGTGCAGACAACCAAAGCTATAAGCTGATCCCCCAGTCTTGGGGTTTGTTCATATAAACTTAACCCCACAAAGGATAGGTCAAGCCTACTTAAAATTAGGCCTAAGAGTCACTCCCATAAGAACCTCTTTTGTTGCTCAGATGTGGCCTCTCTCTCCAGCCAACACAACAAGCAAACTCACCACCCTCCCCCGTCTACGTGGGACGTGACTCCCAGGGGTGTGGACCTTCCTGGCAATGTGGGACAGAAATCCTGGAATGAGCTGAGACTCAGCATCAAGGGATTGAGAAAACCTTCTGAATGAAAAGGGGGAAGAGTGAAATGAGACAAAGTGTCAATGGCTGAGAGAGTCCAAACAGAGTTGAAAGGTTATCCTGGAGGTTATTCTTACGCATTAAGTAGATATCACCTTGTTATAGAAGATGTAATAGAGAGGCTGGAGGGAACTGCCTGAAAATGTAGAGCTGCGTTCCAGTAGCCATGTTTCTTGAAGATGACTGTATAATGATATAGCTTTCACAATGTGACTGTGTGATTGTGAAAACCTTGTGTCTGATGCTCCTTTTATCTACCTTATCAACAGAAGAGTGAAACATATGGAATAAAGATGAATAATGGGGGAACAAATGTTAAAATAAATTTAGATTGAAATGCTGGTGATTGGTGAGGGGGAGGGGTGGAGGGTATGGTATGTATGAACTTTTTTTCTGTTTTCTTTTTATTTCTTTTTCTGAATAGATGCAAATGTTCCAAGAAATGATCATGATGATGAATATACAACTATGTGATGATATTGTGAATTACTGATTATATAATGTAGAATGGAATGATCAAAAGTTAATGTTTGCATTTGTTTGGTGTTTTTGTTATTTAAAAGAAATTAAAAATTAATTAAAAAGAAAAAAAAAAACGTGGCGAGAAAAGTAGACTTTACAGGGAGTTTTTGAGGGGCCAAGGAAAAGGATGGCATCTCGCGCCACACAGGCCAACCTCAACAGATACGCCTCCCCATTCTCTTCTCTCCTTTAAGATTTTACCCTCTCCCCTCCATTTTCCAAAGCAATTCAGCAACACTAGCCATCAGGAGTTGCTGACAAGTCTGCCCTTCACGTCCAGCACAGGCACACTGGGACAAGAATCACCCACCTGGCAGGTAGCCTCCTGGAGCGACCCCTCCACCCACCCATCCCTGCCCCCACCTCCCTGGGCCAAGAACCCAGCTGGGCAGAGGCGCAGGTGAATGGTTTCTCCCGGCCCGATGGAGGAGCTGGAATCTTAGGGGTGCACCGCTCACCTCACCCCAACTTAACCCCAGCCCCACGCCTACTGCCCCACGGCAGGAGCCCAAGAAGCTTGCTGGGCTCAGGCAGTTCCACTTGGCCTCCACATGCCATGTCCGAACCCCCCGTCCCTCTGAGAAGGCAGGCTGAAGGCACCCTTGTCACCACCCTTTGCCAGCACCCCAGAAATATACGGAACATCAACCCATGAACTCAGTAGCCCCCTGGCAGTCCCCTGAGCTCTGAGGAGCCACGCTGGGGCAGACCCTGGAGAAAGAAAGGGGCAGCTAGAGGCACAGCCCAGACAAGTTCAGGGTTGTGGAGCAGAGGGACCCAAGGTCAGTACCTCAGGGCACCTCTCCGAGCCTCACCTGTGCTTTCCCACCTGTGCTTTCCCACCTGTGCAATGAGATCAATGCCCCAACCTTCCCAGCTGCCATGTGCACGGGATGAGAGGGCACGTGCTGTCCACCCAGCCTGGCCGCTGACCACTGGAGATGCCTCGCTTTGCTTAGGGCTCTGCTTCTCGGTTTTGGGACCAGCAACCTCAGCATCTCTGGGGAACTTGTTGGAAATGCAAATTCTTGGGCTTCACCCTCACCTACTGGATCAGAAACTGGGGGTGGGCCCAGGTTGACAACATTAGAGATGCCCTGTCCGGGCCTCCCGGGCCTCTGCAGGTAGAAGGGGCCCCAGCTCCGTGCAGGGGGCCACAGAAGCCGGTCATGCACAGCATATGGAACGTGGCAGAGCCTGCCTGCGCGAGAACTTGTGGGAACGAGGGCCACCGCACCCAGACTTCAGTAAAATTAAAATAATCAAAACACCCTTCTCCAGGGCTGCAGCAAAGGTTAAAGAGGTGGTTCATAAAAGCCATGCTTCAGGGTGTACAGCAGGTGCTCAATAAATGCATATGCGGTTAGAGGTAATAACCAACACATGAGACTTTAGTTCCACACCTCTGTATTTGGCGTGGAAGGCCAGGCCTAACTAAGGGCCAAAACCTCTAGCAGGGACAGAAGGGCTCTGCATAAAAGTTAGTGATTTGGGAGCTGGGACAGGGAAGCAGTAGAGCTCTGGAATCTGAAAAGGAACCAGAGAAGAGCAGAGAAAGCTCAAGACGGCTGGGAAGACTGTGGGCTCTGAGCCTTTCCCAGAAACGTACAGGAAAATCTCCCAAAGTCAGGAACGCCTTGAGAGGGAGGTGATTTACTAGTGGAAACAAAAGAAGTAGCTGGAGAGCCAGAAGTAGAGGAGAATTGGGGGACAAATGCGTGAGATTTAGCAGGAACCCTGGGAGTGCTACGGGACTTTCAGGCAGTAGGAAGTGACATAGGGGAAGGCAGGTGTCGAGGCAGTGTCCTTGAACTCTCGGGGGTCAGAGGGCCTGAGCAGACAGCAGACAGCAGACTGGCCTATCTATTTCCTCCATCCCCACCTATCAGGATAATTTTGGTTGCAAATAACTAGGATCCTTGACTCAAAATGGCATAAATAAAGAGGACCCAGAATTCTCTTGCCTGTCAAAATACCCTGAGGCAAGGAGGCGCTAGGGTTAGTCAATCACGGCATCTTTTTGACAGACCCAGGTTCTTTCCAACTCTCTGCTCTGCCCCAACTCAGCCCATGACTTGGTCCTGGCTGGCTCCCTCATGGCCGCAAGATGGCTGGCACAGCCCCAAGAGTCAAATTAGACATGACCACGTCTAACTAGAGATGCAAGGCTACTTCTGGTACATCTCTTTTTAAGAATAACAAAAGCCTTCCTCAGAATGTCTTCTTTTCATGTCACAAGGGCCACAACTGGGCCACACCTAACCTCTAAGGAAACTGGACAATTCTGGTTGGTTATTCTGCTCAGGACCTGCCTGTTAGGGTTGGAGCCAGAGCTCAGGCCACCAGGAGAAGGGTGGACCCTGAACAAAGTTGGAGCTCTGTAGGAAAGGAGGAAGGCAAAACTGGTGCTGGATAGTAGACAAGCATGGCTGCTGCACCCTTCAATTTACAGATGGGGAAATTGAGATGAAGTAGTCAAAGTGGGTGCGGGGTACTTGATCCCTGGTCACATTCATACACCAGGCATGGTCTGGCCACTGAGTTTGGGTGGTGGATGCTTCAGGGCCACAGGTCTTATTTCTGGGCCTCAAATGACCACAGCAGACCCCTCTCCCTGTTTGTTCCCTTCTCCCAGCTGGAGTGATTGGGTAAGTTTGCACCCCTGCACACGCACACACATGCATAATGCATCCAAGTGTTGCCAGGTGCAGCCCTGGTAGATGGCTGTTGTGCTGGTTTGAAAGGACTTATGTACCATAAAAAAGCCATGATTTAATCTTAAGCAGTCCTGTGGAAGCAACCGTTTCTCTTAATCCCTATTCAGTACTATAGGTTGGAAACTTGATTGGGTTATCTTCCTGGAGATGTAACACAATCAATGTGATTATTAAACTTGATTAGATAGAGATGGTCTCCACCCATTCTATGTGGGTCTTGATTAGTTTACTGGAATCCTATAAAAGAAGAAACATCTTGGAGAAAGTTGGAGATTTCAGAGTGAGCAGAGAGGAACAACATAGCCATGAGAAGTAGAGTCCTCCAGACAGCGATCTTTGGAGATGAAGAAGGAAAACACCTCCCAGGGAGCTTTGGGAAATAGGAAGCCGGAGAGAAAGCTAGCAGATGACCCCGTGTTTGCCATGTGGCTTTCCAGATGAGAAAGAAACCCTGACTGTATTCTCCACGTGCCTTCTCACTTGAGAGAGAAACCCTGAACTTCACTGGCCTTCTTGACCCAAGGTATCTTTCCATGGATGCCTTAGATTGGATATTTCTATAGACTTGCTTTAATTGGGACATTTCCACAGCCTAAAACTGTTAACTTGCAATTTATTAAGTTCCCCTTTCTAAAAGCCATTCCATTTCTGGTATATTGCATTCTAGCAGCTAGCAAACTACAACAGCTGTGCTTCATGCCCCCAACTCCTGAAAGGGGAGAGGACTTCCCACATCCCGGAGACACCCTGGGGACTATGCAGGGTCTTGGAGCCCCCGGCTCTGCTGAGGAGCTGCAGGGTGCCACCACCCCCTCCTCCTCCAACCATGCTACCTCCTCACAGCACAGACCTACTGGAGAACTCCCTTCATTCAGGCCCCGTGGGCACCCTGAGGTGCCATCTACCTGACAAGGAGGCACAGGCTGCTTGGAGTTGGAAAGCGGTCATGCTCAGTCCCCCAAACACCGACCCTCGAGTGGAGAAGCTGATCTGTTGGTCCCTTGGAGAAGTCTGTGATAGACTCTGCCATGCTACGGACTGAAGATGGTCTTGGCGTGGCGTCATTTCCATCCACTCCCCAGCCCCAGTCTCAGGCAGCCCCCGCTGTTATCCTTTCCGCAGCCCCCTGCCGTGTCCGCAGCACTCAGCAGCACTGGCAATTACATAATTGCACATCTTGGTGAGCTTATTGTTTAATATTCACCTTCTCACACATCTACGGACTCCAGGAGGGCAGGTGCTCTCTGGGGCTCATCTGCCTCTGCAGCCCCAGAGTTCAGTAGATCACTCGGGGCTTAGAAGGCACTGGATGGATATGTGCTCAATGAATCGACTGAATCAATGAAATAAAGAGGATTTCAAGTCCCCGGCATGCAGGAAGCGAGTGAAATAGAAAACAAATTAGGCTTCCAGTTTTGATTACTTAAAGCAATCCCAGTCACAATCCCTGCAATGTGAGGTCCCCTCCGGCTGGGTCCTGGACACCATCCTTCTGTCTTCTCGGGTTGCTCCGAGTTGAGTCAGCTAGGAAATATTCACGCCGGGCCCCTCCCCACAGACTGGGATGTGTGCCTGACTTTGAAATCACTTTGGCCTTTGAGTTTCAAAAGAGGCTGATTCTGATAAACTGACCTGAATGTTAACCGCACGGGAGTTTAATTTGTATTCAGAGGGGAAGAAAATCCCCCACTCCGAGGAGACGGTGCTGTTTAATTAGGTCTAGTAGTTAACTCGGGATAAAGGCAACGCACTGCCAGGAACCAAGAGGGGAAACGAAACCTCCCGGGAACTCACAGACTTCAGAGACACTGCAAAATAAGAAGCCAGCAGTTTAGAAATGATGAATTCACTTCCTGAAAGAAAGAGACTAGAGCCTCCCAGCCAGGCAGGGAGGGTGTTTGCTCTGTGGCTCCCAATTCAGTTCCAACTAAGAAGGAGAAAACAAGTGAGAACGTGTTGGAAAGGACCTGGGTGCACGCATGTGTGCACACCGCGCGTGGGCGTGCGTGTGGTGTGGTGGTGTGTGTGTACATGTTTATGACGTGTGTTCACGTGTGGATGACATGTGGGTACGTGGGCACGTGTGAGAGCATGGTGTGTGGGCACGCATATAATTCAAGCAAGAAAAATCATTTCTAACACGCATAGCAGCACAATTCATAAGAGCCCCCCTCAAAATGGGGAAAGACTTGAATGCCCTTTCCCAGTAGAGTGGTTGAATCAATCATGGGGTGGTCATGCAGTGGAATAGTATGCAGCAAGGAAAAGGAATGAACTCCTATCATGCACAGACACATAAATCGCAGAATCATAGTGATGAGTGAAAGGAGCCAGCCCAAAAGAGCACACATTGGAAGATGATTCCATTTATACAAAGTTCAAAAACAAGCATCACCGATTCACAGTAGCAGAGGTCAAAACAGCGGTTGCCTTGGCAGGGAGCACTGACCAAGAGGGGGCGTGAGGGAGCTCTGAAATGCTCTGTAACTCGATCGAGATGGGTACACGCAAAAATGCATTGAGTGTCACAATTTTTTAAGAAGTGTGCATCTTGCTGTATGTGCATTGCACCTCCATGTGAATACATGTATATTAAAAAGAAACCCTGTTCTAAGACTCATGGCAGCCAAGGCAGGCATCTCTGGCACCGAGTTCCTTGGTGTCACACTCCTGATACGTGCAAGCTCCGAGCCCCACATCCCTCCCTGCGGCAGACAAGCACTGCTCCCAGTAATGGGGGATATTATCCTCACAATTATAGGTTGAATTCTTTGCAGTTGTCTCTCCAGTTCACAAAATAAATTATACATCTTCTCTGCACTCTCTTTGCCCACATGGTTTAATAAAGTGGGGAGACTTGGCATTTCTTGCTTTTATTTAAGGGCTTCAAGGGGTGGAGAATTCTGAAGACTTTGCAGATTGCTAACTGATTTGCTCCTCGTGAAATTACACAGTGAGTGCAAAGCCGTCCCTTTCGACAGGCAAGCACGAGAGGAAGGAATGAATTATGCTTCAGAGTTATAAGATGTGAAAATTGATTCAGGAACGCTGGCTGTTTTCAATTTTATATTGCCATTTATTTTAAGAACACCCAGGCTCTCCCAAACAGGAGTTTATAGGCAGATATGAAAATATAATTAACACTTAAACTGACACTCCAGATCCCGGGGAGTTGGCTTTTTACGTTCTGATCTGCATGCTAGGCAAACGTGATTCAAACCAGAAACAATGAAGCATCTAACAATAAATATAAAGAATCTGCTGCCCTTTTCCAGTTTTTCCTTCCCATCCAGTCTCTCTCTAAACTTTCATACAGAGACTTCCCTGGGGGGAGAGGGAAATGGTTGGTGACAGGATTCCAGAGACTTTTAGATCCTGCGAGACAAGGAGCCCATGTGAGTCTGTTTTGTTTGCCCATCTGTAAAATGGGTGGTAGACAGTGCATGAGGTTTTAGAGACAGAAAATTCCACATCCTGATATCCTCTTGGGCAATTACTAGCTTGCAAAGTCATTCCACCCCCTCAAGCCTTGATTTCTTCCTTTGTAACTTGGAGGAAATAGCAGTTCCTGCTCCAGAGCGCTGTTGGAAAGATCCAATGAAGACACTGGTGCAAAGCCCGCAGCACAGCCTCTGGCCTCCGGGTAAGCAGTGGCTCATTGGATCATCAAGTCCCGTTGCTTTCCACGTGCCCATGTGGAGGGTCAGGGCCCTGGCCACAAACAGACTAACTCCAGGGTCCCCCGTACCACCTGGGAGCAGGAGCAGCTGCATATTTTGTGGGAGTCACTGCAAAATGAAAAAAAATGGGGTTCCTGGTTCAAAAAGCAGGGGGAAAAGCACTGTTAAAGGTGCTGAACTATAAAGCTTTTTCTTTTTGACCGCAGTCTCTCTTTTGACTTGTTAAGGTGCTTATTACTTGCTATTCCACGCCATTCTAAGTAAGGATATATTACAATCTTAAATGATTAGCATGAATTTTACCGTTTCATCTTTATATTCGGCTATGCCTGTTTTAAATTCAAATATAAGAGCATTTAACTCACATGCAGAATCACCAAATCGCACAGTCTGTGTTTTGGAGCTCATTCACGTACACGTATTTGGTTCTTACCAAAACAGTAGATTGGCCAAGCAAAATGAACTCAACTCCACCAGTGTGGAATCAGAGACCTTGTGCCAGGGAGGGATTCCAAGGCAGCCTGGGGGGGCCCGCTGGGCCGGGTTCCCCTCCACAAATCTTTGGGACCCACCATGAAAGGCCCAGGTGTGACACAACCCCCGGACTCACGGACAGAAGACGGGCCTCCTTCCATCCAGAATGATGTCAAACCATCCATCAAGGTGGTTAGAAGAAGACAGACAATTCAACTTGTAAAAAGCAGGCAAAAGATGTGAGCAGACCCTTCACCGAAGAAGGTATGTGAATGGCTGTCGTGATAACCTCAATTCCGGAACTCCTGCTCAGGCTTTATGCTCTGCTGTAACAGCTTGAAATTACTAATAATTTTTGAACAAGGGGCCTGCATTTCCTTTGCATACTGGCCCTTCCTGTCTGTGATGCCGTAGGGGCTGTCTGCAGCTGGGAAGGCCTCTGTTCCTGTCTGTGTAGCGGGACTGGCCACAGCCATAACAGCCTTTGCTCCCAGCTGTGTAAGGACTGCATGATGTCTGGATGGTATCCATTCACTAGGACTTTACAAATGCCAGGCCCTCTGCACACAGCTCTACAAGGTTGCCTCACTGTCGTCTCACATATCCCTGGGACTGATGTTACCCCATTTTATAGATCAGGAAACAAAGGTTAGGAGAGGAGAGGCAACTGACTTGCCCAAAGTCACAAAGCCAGGGAGTGGCAGATAGAATTTAAACTGAGATCTGCCTCACTCTGAGTCCGGCTTGTATTCTGCAGTAATGCTGGCACTCCTGATATGACCCTGAAATTTAGAGAGCAGCCTTGGGATGGACCATCTCCTCAGGACATCAGTGACAGAACTAGAAGAGGAGCCCAAGGAGGTTGTGGAAGCTGTCCCTGGTGGCTTGATCAAGCCATTCCTGAACCCCAGTCACACAAGCCTGTGCTCTGGGGAACTTACTCTCTGGTCTTATTCTTCAGCAGAACTGCTCCCAGGGAAGGCAAATAATCTGTGATGGGACTGTCACATGCGGGGCTCGGCACCCAGTCCAGCACCCCCAGGGCTCATACCTTTATTTTGGGAACACAGAGGAGAATCCCAGAGAAGCCAGAGCCTGGATGTGATGCCTGCAAAATCAATTTACATCCTGGTCTTAGCACCTTCTCTGTGACTTGGAGAAATCCCTTCACCTCTCTGAGCCTCAGCTTCCTCATCTGTAAAATGAGGCAACCCCTCCTCAAGGAGCCTTTGGAGAATGACTCAAGACTGCATACACCCTTAGCTCACGTCTACCATACAATGACTACTTGATAAAACACTACTAAGACTCCCCAGATGGTGGGGGCCAAGCTGTTCTCAGAGAAGCGGGGGATAAGTCAACTAAGTACGGGGTCAAGCCCTGTGCCACTTTGGGGCTTTATCCTGCTGATAAAGAAATCAACTGCTCCTTATGATTCCTGCGCTTTTCCCTGATGAGGAATATTTTACTTTCCCTTCTCTGTCTATGGAGCAAACCCACTTCCCTCCCAACATTACAGGCAGCAAACCAGGAGGGAAGAGAGAAAACATGCCTGGTCCTGATGGGATTATTATAAACTCATGATCTAATTATCTCCAGTTCATAGCAGGCAAGAAACCTTCCACCATCTTCCTGCATAGGCTGATTGTTCCCCTTTGTTAAACATGAATGATGTTTTAGGAAACCTTTGAACCAGGCTGCCAAGAAGAAGATGGCTCCAAGAAGGTGGGGTGATGGGAGAGAGGAGCTATTCAGGAAATGATGGCTGCAGGCAGCACTGTGGGAGCCAGGATGGCACCTTGCACACTCCCTAAGCCTGACTCTGAATTCTCTGTGTGCCAACCCCTCTCTTGGCTCCCTTGAGTGCCAAGCACATTCCCACCTCAGGGCCTTTGCACCTGCTGTTCCCATTGGAAGAACACACTCTCCCCAGATGTCTTCAGAGCTGTTCATCCTCATCTCCTCAGGGCAGCCTTCCCCAACTACACTCTCTAAAGATGGATCCACAAACGTATATTTGCTCCTTATTTTCTGCAGAACACTTACTTCATGCAGCAATTAGTTTACACTTTTTAGACTGTCTCACCAACTAGAATGTAGATAGATGAGGACAAAGTCAACCTCATGCCATGCCCCTAATGTCCAGCACAGTACCTATAGGGGATGGTAGATACTCAGCGAATGAATGAATGTTGAATGAATGAATGGGCTCAGTATTTGAGAATAGGATGAAGGAAAAAGGAAAGAATGTTGCCAATTCCCCAGAACTATTTCCCACTGTGCTCCCACGCTTTGAGACAGTGACTGGATCAAGTCCCCATCCTACTCCACAACCCCTTCAGACATCCTCACTCTCTCCTCCCCCCAGAGCTCCACCCCCAAGGCAAGGGTTGGAAAGGTCCGCCCAGAACACCATCGAAAGGAGTTGGGTTTCCCCAGTGGTGAGCCCTAAGGGCACATCCCAGAAACAAGGAAAGCATAAGCATTATACCAACCACCAGAAAATCATCACCATCATCAACACCATGATCCTCACCACCATCATTACCACCATCGTTGTCACCATCATCACCATCATCACCATCATCACCGTAATCAACACCATCATCACCATCATTGCCACCACCACCACCATCACTGCAATCACCATCATTATCATCGTTACCGTCATCACCACCACCACCATCACCATCATCACCACCACCTCTACCATCATCAACACTGTCATCACCATTGTTATCATCCTTACCACCACCACCACCATCACCATCATCACCACCACCTCTACCATCATCAACACTGTCATCACCATTGTTATCATCCTTACCACCATCACCATCATCACCACCATCACCACCATCGTTTTTATCATCCTCACCATCACCACCATAAACATCATCGCCATTGTGCTGGTTTGAAAGGAAGTATGCCCCCTAGAAAATCCATGTTTTAATCAAAATCCCATTTCATAAAGGTAGAATAATCCCTATTCAATATTGTATGTTTGAAACTGTAATCAGATCATCTCCCTGGATGATGTGATTTAGTCAAGAGTGGTTGTTAAGCCAGATTAGGGGACGACATGTCTCACCCATTTGGGTGGGTCTTGATTGGTTTACTGGAGTCCTATAAAAGAGGAAACATTTTGGAGAATGGGAGATTCGGAGAGAGCAGAGAATGCTGCAGCACCACAAAGCAGAGAGTCCACAGCCAGCGACCTTTGGAGATGAAGAAGGAAAATACGGGCGGCTGCCGTGGCTCAGCAGGCAGAGCTCCGACCTGCCGTGCTGGAGGTCTGGAGTTCGATCCCTGGTGCCTCCTGCCCATATGCAAATTAAAAAAAAAAAAAAGAAGAAGAAGGAAAATACCTCCTGGGGAGCGTCATGAAACAGGAAGCCAGGAGAGAAAGCTAGCAAATGACGCCGTGTTTGTCATGTGCCCTTCCAGATGAGAGAGAAACTCTGACTGTGTTCGCCATGTGCCCTTTCACTCGAGAAAGAAACCGTGAACTTCATTGGCCTCTTGAAACCAAGGTATCTTTCCCTGGATGCCTTAGATCAGACATTTCTATAGACTTGCTTTAAATAGGACATTTTCTTGGCCTCAGAAGTGTAAACAAGCAATTTATTAAATTCCCCTTTTTAAAAGCCATTCCGTTCCTGGTATATTGCATTCCGGCAGCTAGCAAACTAGAACAGCCATGAACATCTTCATTATCATCGTTTTCTTCATCTTCATCAAAATGACAGTTCTTGTCTCTTTTCTGGCATTCATAGTAATGTGCAGTGTATTAAAAATTCTAGGGCATATCCCATACCATGGATCTCTAATTTGTTTGCCATCAGATCCTAGGAGAATCCTTGACCTCACGAAGCTCTTCTTTGGGTACAGGCCTAGGAAGCTTGGAGCAAATGGCCCAATTCCTAAAGACTTGCTTCTGAGTCTTTCTGGAGGTTTATTGCAGTTTTTATTCTTTGAGTATTGGGTTCAGAATAGTTGCTGTAAGACATTCAGACAAAGAGAGGATGACTATGAGGATGAATGTAAGAAAAGAAGAAATAAAGAGAGGGAGGGGGTTCGTGGGTGAATGAGTTAATTAGTGCATGGCTGGACAGCTGGATTGGGGAATGGAGAGGGAAGTGGATACAATGGATGAATGGATAAGTGGCTTGTGTAGCAGACACTGTTAGTATTCCATCCCTTTCTCCTCAGCATCAATATTTACCACTCCAAAATCTACTTTCTGCAAAAACACCTGACTCCCTGCCTGAGGATGTTCTTCTGGCTTGTTCGGTCCAAGAGAAGACTAAGATAGAGATGTGAGAGAGTTAATGCCCCTGAAAGAAGCCCTCAGGCCAGGAGAGTGAGAAGTTGGTGGATGAATACGCTGGATTCATCACTCGCTGCTTAGATGGCTCTGAGGCTCTCCTACGCTGTCTCCCAGAGTCTTCAGGGGGATAAGGCCTGAGTTTCCCATAACTGTAACTGACACTATAAGATAAATTCTATTAGCTTCCTTCCCTTTCCTGTCTCACTTCTCCTCTCCTCTCCTCTCCTCTCCTCTCTTCTCCTCATATTTCCTAGGAAACCATCCCAGTTGAATTACTTGTACTCAAATCCTCATTTCACAGGGTCTGTTTCTGGGGAAACTAAAACCAGATAGAGGGGTAGATGGATGGATAAATTTGTTGGATGGATACCAGGATGGGTGAATGAAGGAGTGAATGGGTGGATGGATACATGGATAGATGTATGAACGGCAGGATGGATGAATGGTTACATGGATGGATGGATGGATGGATGGATGGATGGATGGATGGATGGATGGATAGAGGGATGGTTGGGTGGATGTAAGGAAGGAAAGATGGGTGGAAAGCAGCTGTAAGTTTCCTGATTTAATTGTCCTGTTGGAAAGAGGCATTCCCATCCCCACGGATAGTAACCTAACACCTAAGCCATCCTCTCCTGAGCTGTCTCTCAGTTGGCGTGCTTCAAATCCCTCAGCTTCAGAGCACTCTTCCTTCGATGACCCCTCTCTTGCCAAGATACGCCCAGCCCTCATTATTTTCCTGGTGTGATTTGATGCCAGTATTTCCTCTGGGCACCTTTTCTGCTCAGTGAATAGCTGTTTCCTCATGAGCCTTTCTCCTGCCTGGTCCTAAGTGCTAGACTGCTAGCTGTGAATATCCCCAGCTGGACCAGCCCTGCTGCTGAGGAGAGAAGAGGAGCGAGACCAGACATCTGGACAAATTTAGACTTAGAATGAAACCTGGAGCTCGTTTTTCCATCTTACAGGAAACCAGTTGTCTGAAGGGCCTGGTCCTGGGGATGGGGGGAAGGGGGCGGAGGGGAGGGAATCAGCAATGTGGCCAGGCAAAGTATCATTATTGAGTCCTAGTCAGCTGAGTTATGCCAAAGTGCTCATTGTTTTTCCTAGGTTTTATTCAGGAAAATATTGAGGGTTTTTTCTCCCCCAATCCTGATCAAACAAAACTTTGATTTCTGTTTGCATTTTCCATGGCTGACCTCAGGGGCTTTGACACTTTCATCGTGTTTACCTCAATTGCAAAGGTATTAGGAAATTGGGACCAATGTTTGCCTGCTCTGTGGTTTTGTGGTTTACATTTAGGAGTATTGGGCTGCAGGTGAGAACTGCAGGTGTCACGAGCTGACAGGCAGCACGTGGCACCAACAGCTCTGCTTTCCAAGAAAGGCCCAGAGGCTGAGGACACTGCTGTGATTGTGCACAGCCCCTTCCACTTCTTAAAACCCTGCACCCGGGCGGGCCACAGTGGCTCAGCAGGTAGAGTTCTCGCCTGCCGTGCCAGAGACCCGGGTTCGATTCCCGGTACCTGACCATGAAAAAAAAAAAAATCCCTGCACCCAGGACTTCACCTGATCCTTGCAATGACTCTGGGAGATTGAAGAGAGACCGATGGCTTCCCCCAAATTGCAGATGAGGAATCAGGGCTGATAGGCACGAGCAATGAGCTGTGGGATACTTACTGTGCACCAGGCACTGTGGCCTGCCATTCATCCCTTCATTTCTTTCACTTATTTATTCATTCATCTATTCAGCAAGGATTCATTGAGCTCCAATTGTATGCTAGAGGTGCCTGCTGGGTGTAAAGAAGACAGTGGGAAATAACAAAGCCAAGTCCTGCACTGTGGGGTCTTCAGTCTAAAATGGGGGATCCATGAGACACAATCCCTGCCTTGGAGCCGACATGCCCTTTCAGGAAATGCTGCCTGCACTCAGCCACAAACTTTCACCCGGTGTATTCATGTAGAGCAAATCCTGCAGCATCCTGATGCAGCAACTACGTTCTTTCCCAAATTTTCCTCTAGCCCCAACTCGGGCCTCCCACAGCCCCAGTAGAGCCCAGCAAGCCCGTGCTGGTTCTGGGTTTGGAGTTTCACAATCACCCCACTTGCCCTTCCAGGCCTTAAGGAGGCGGACTGGGTTTTATTCCCCCAAGGCCAGCTCCCGGCAGAGGAAGGCAGCCGGGCCTGAAGCTGGACAGACGCGATTGCAATCGCTGCCCCACCACTCCGGGCTTTGTGATGTGGGCCTGGGGTCTCACGGCTCTGAGCCTGGGGGTCGCAGGGTCAGAACCTCCCCACCTGCCTGGGCCCCAGCCGGGGCTGCAGCTGTGCTGGGGAAACTGTTAGGGTCATCCACACTGCACTAACGTCCCCTTTGGGAAAGGGAGGGAAAGAGACGGGGCAGCTTCTCCCCCCAGGTGGCCTTCGACCTGGGTGAACTGGTAAGAAGACTACACAGCCTGAGGGGGAAGTAGAGGAAGGGGGACGTGGGTCGGTGGTTTAGGCAGAGAAAGCACAGCCTCCAGGACATCTGCAGAGCTGGGCGGGCACAGGGAGACGCGCAGGGACTCAGAAGGCGGCATTCTGATTTGAGGAACAGCAGGAATTCCCACTAGAGTTCTAAAAAATGTACCAGTTTCTTTCCAGCTTGAGTTGGTCCACTAGGAATATTTTTGAAGGGAAAAACTCCTGGTTTGGTTCCACCATGCTGAGGAAAATATGAAACTTTGGGTTTGTTTCACTCTAATTCCAGGCTCTGACCATCTCCAGGGCCTCAGGTCACCGTGTGAGCAAGCCCAGGCCCCAGGCAGGCCACAGCGGTGACTTCACACTAGACCAGGGGTCACCAAACTACAGCGCACAGGCCAAATCCAGCCCCACCACCTGTTCTTACATGGCCCACAAGCTAGGTCATTTTTTTTTTTAACTTTTTATTGTGGCAACAGAATACAACCTGAAATCTCCCATTTTAACCACTTTCACAAATATAATACTGTGGCATCATCGCCTCCATCATTACCAGAATTTTGTCATCAACCCACACAATAACTGCACCAACTAGATAATAGCCCCCCCATTCCTCTCTGGCATCCCCTCCCCTGGCTCCTGAGAACCCACTTTCTGTCTCTATGAATTTCCTTATTCTAGGCATTCCTTATAAGTGAAATCTGACAATATTTGTCCCTTCCTGTCTGGTTTATTTCACTCAACATGATGTGTTCTAGGTGCATTTCTCTTCTCATGTGTATCAGAATGTCATTCCTTTTTTACAGCTGAATAATATTTCACTGTATGGGAAGACCACATTTTGTTTACCCGTTTATCCACTGATGGGCACTTGGGTTGTTTCCACCTTTTGGCTATTGTGAATAATGCCACAGTGAATGCTGGTGTGCAAATACCTGAGGACCTATTTGCAATTCTTCTGAATACCTAGACTGAGAGTACATCTCTAAATGGTTGGGGAAAGAAAATCAAAAGAAAAAAAAAGGCATGTAATATTTAAAAATTTTATGCAAATGATTTGAAATTCAATTATCAGTGTTCCTAAGTGTTCTTGGAACATGACCACACCCATCATTTGCATATCACCTAAGGTGACAGTGGCAGTTACCATTGAGACCCTATGACCCACAAAACCAAAATATTTACTATCTGGCCCTTTACAGAAAAGAGTCTGCCGACCCCTGCTCTAGCTCCACACTTTGCCAGCTTCTCTGATGGCACGTGAGGGCAGGGTGGAGGCAAATGGCATTCATCGGGTGCTCATCATATCCCAAGACTTTTCATGAGCTCTGTCTCATTAAATCCTTAACCAGCCCCATGAGGGAGGCACAATTATCACTCCCATTTTACCGATGAGAAAACTGTGTCTCAAAGAAGATGAAACAACCAGCTGCCAAAAGCCAGGATACAGTCCCAAAGGCTTCAACTTTTTTGCACAGGAATGAACTTAAATGGGGGGCAGGAGGCTAAGTCAGGAGCCAGTAGTAGCCTGGGTCCCAGGGGCACCAGCCCCCACCACTCCCAGTCAAGCACAAGGCCCCCTGCTTAGTCTTCCCTGGGGTGGGTGACTCATTTTGAATCACAAAAACAAACTGAACAGGAGACCTCCAACCGTATGGCAGCTCCTCTGGGGGCGGGGAGGGTCCCGGCCTGGCCTGGCCTCTGTGTCATGGTGGGTGTCCCCTGGCACCCAATGAGTAATCACTCCATGGCAAAGGGGCAGCTTTCCCTTCCACGCAGCTGGAGGATAAGAGCAGACCCAGGCGGGTTTCTTCTGAGGCTGTTTTCTTATCGCTGGAGTAGAGTTTCCTGTGAGAAGCCCCCAGGCACGATGGTACCTTGTCTCTCCCAAGCCTCAGCTGCCTGGGGGCCTCTCCTAGACACTGCAGAGCCCTCCCCACCAGTCCCTTGGCCTCTCACATCCTTTCTCCCAGGGTGGCCAACAGACCTCCAAACACTGCTCCTCTGGCCATGTAGCTCCGGCCCACAGCCATCTCTTGTTCCTGGTTTGAGGCCAAGTTCTCTTCCCTGCTCTGGTCTGCAAGGACCCACCCAGGGAGCTGCCAGATCAAACATAAGCAAATTTGAATTTCAGATAAACACTAAATAATTTTCTTGTTGTGTAAGTATGTCCTATGCATTATTTGAGCCACACTTAATACTAATAAATTTATCAGAAATCCAAATTTAACTGGGCAGCCTATATTTTTATTTGCTAAATTGACAACCCTCCTGCACACCTCTTCAGCTTCAATGCCCCCAACACACACAGAGCTCTGCCTCTCCCCACCCCTAGGTCCCCCAAACTGTGCCTGTGCCCTCACGATTTTTTCAGCACCCCATCCCTCATGGAGCCTGCACCCAGGCTGCTCTAGCTTCCCTGAGCCTTTCCTTCCCTTGGGCCGTGTTCAATCCCATTCCTCCTTCAGACCTCAGCTCAGTGCCACTTCCTCAGGAAAGACCACCAGCCTCCCTGAGCAGAGCAAGTTTCCATCTTACACAACTGCAGAACCTAACCCCAGGACACAGGGCCGCTATCTGGGTAAATGAGAAAATGCCCATGTTTGCGCAGTGCTGGGTCCAAGTCTGGTCTCTTTGTCATTTTTCCCAAGAGTCTTTCTGATGCTAGAGGAAGGGACTCAAAGCTCAGCCACCGCCATGTGGCCGAAGGTCAGTGAAACAAGTCCAGTAGACAAACGAACAGCCCCAAGCCTGGGGAGCAGAGCCGAGGGAAAGGCCTGCCCAGGCCAGGGCCGGCTCCATCCCCCCTCATGTGGGGCCCACGATCCACCCTCTAAAACCCTGCGTGTTTACAGCGGGTAATGGCTTGTGAGCAGAGTCTGCTTAGTAAAGCTGGTTTGGGGAAATAAAGTGTGAAAGTCCTGACTCACAACTCATGGCAGTGCAATGCAATCATTTTTGAAAGCTTCATTTTCCTGGCAGGAAAAAAAAAAATGCTTCTCCCAGAATTGACAATTTGGGGAATCTGATGGGGCTTGGGAGATTAGCCAGCACAAGTTTTGAGTTTCTTCTTCCTCCAGCACCAGAAGGACACTTCTCAAAAATAACGATGAGACCAAGCCTGGACCCAGCACTGTATAAATACCTGCATTTTCTCACTACACAGACGGTGGTCCCAGGGCGCAGGATTCTACGGATGAGGAGGCAGAGTGGGCTGGGGTCACCTGCCCTAAGCTGTGCAGCAGGCACGCATCAGAACCAGGTTGGAACTCGGTGCTGGAACCCGGTGCTGGAACCCGGTGATGGTCGTTTCCTCTCCCCCTCCTCCCTCCGGGAGCCAATTAGGCAACTAAAGGACACTTGGAGGACCCCAAAATGCAACCTGAGGACTTCTGCCTCTGGCAATTACTAAGACCTTACCGCAGGATTCCCCAGAACACTCTGATGAAACTGGCATAATGCAGAAAACCCCCACCCAAGGGGGCCAACGAGGGAACAGAGCAGGCAGATACTGAAAGAGGAGGACACGGCATGGGACAAAGCATGCTCCTGTCCTAGTGGCTTTTGGCCTGAGGCTAAATGCAGCTGCAGGCCAGGGACATCAGGGGGAATCAGGCTTTCCGGCTTACCTAACCAGAAAACAGATGCTGGTGAGCCCTGCCTATTGAAGAAAGTACGGGAAGCCTGAAAGGGAAAGCTATAGCGAGGGAATTCCCAGCTTCTGTCCACGCACGTCTCTGACTGCCCCCTGACCACATGTGGAACAGACTCAAACCAGCCCAGCGAAGCACATAAGAAATGAGCTGAGACTGGAGCTGCCATCCCCACAAAGTCTGAAATCCAAATCCAGACAAGGTAACTGCCTGCCAAAACAAAAGAAACAGCACTCATCAGAGAAAAATATCAAAATTTCAGAATCTTCACAATTCAATATTCATTATGTCCAGGTGTATTTCCTACTGCTGCTGTAACAAATTAACACAAACCTAGTGTCCTAAAACAATAGAGATTTATCATCCTGCAGTCCTGGAGGTCGGACATCTAAAATAGGTCTGCAAGGCTGCATTTCTTCTGGACGCCTTAGGGGAGAATCCATTTCCTTTCCTTATCTACCTTCCAGAGACCACCCATGTTCCCCGGTCTTGCTCCCTTCTTTGCATTGCTCCAGCCTCTGCTCCTATCATCACATCTCCTTCCCTGCTTCTGACCCTCCTGCTTCCTTTTTGTAAGGGAGCACCCAGACAAACAGGATAATCTTCCCATCTCAAGATTTTTAATCACTCTGGCAAGGTCTCCTTCATAAGGCAGCATATCCACTGATTCCAAGGATTAGAACATGGACATTTTCTAGGGGCCCTTGGTCTACTGTCACACCAGGATCCAATCCAACAATTGCCCAACAGATGAAGAACCAAGAAATGGAAGAAATTTTCCAGAGAAAAGAGTCAACCAACATGAATCTCAAGATGAACCAGATGTTAAATGTTAGTTCATACAATCACTTTACAGCATATGTTTTCACTATTCTAAATGAAGTAAAAAAAGAAAATGTGTTCACAATCAATAAAAAGATAGAAAATCTCTGTAGAAAACTAGACATAACAACAAAAGGACCAAATGGATGTTCCAGAACTGAAAAATGTAATGAAATGAAAATTGCCCTGGTTGGACTCTGAACAGCCAAATGGAAAATAATGGAGTGAACTCAGAGATAGACTAATAGAAATTAGCCAATATAAAAAAATAGAGAATAGTGATTTTTAAAAAATGAATAGAGCCTCAGGCACTCACTTAAATTGATCTTCAACAATCCCACATATAAATGAAATCTTAAAAAAGAAGAGAATGAAGCAGAAGAAATATTGACCAAAATGTTTCTAAATTTAGTGAAAGACAGAAATGTACTGATACATGATGCTTAATAAACAAACAAAACAATCACAAAGAAGCCCAGACCAAGTCACAACACAGACAAACTGTTGAAAACCAAATTGAACTGCACAGCTTGAAAGCTACTAGAGAAAAATGATGCATTTCATAAAAGGGAAATGATCCAATTAATGGCTAACAGCATATCAGAAATCACGAAGACCAAGAGGTGTGCGGCACCATCTGTCAAGTGATGAAAGAAGAAGTGTCAACCAAGAATTATATATCCAGTGAAAATATTCTTCAAGAATGAAAGCAAAAGAAAGGCATTCTCAGAAAAAGAAAGCTAAGGACATTGGTTGCTGGAAGATCCGCACTACAAGAAATGTTAAAGGAAGTTCTTCAGCCTGAAGGGAAATGATACAAGGTGGAAACTCAGATCCTCAGAAAAGAGAAATGGTAAATATATGGGTATCTGCAAAAGACTGTTATCTTCTTTTTTCTTTTTCCCTCCTGATTTCCCTAACACCATGGAACCATTTAAAGAAAAATATATACCATTGTCTTGTGGGGTTCATAATGTGTATATAGGTAATAAATCACCACAATATAGAAATGTTAAGGATATAAATTTACACATTTGCAAGACTTGTACATTTTCCATGAAGTAATACAATACTAACTGTAAGTAGACTGTGAAAAGCTAAGGAAATATACAAGAATCTTCTCAGCAACCATTAAAAATATAATGCCAAGAAAGAGCTAAAAATAAAATACTACTACTAATAAAATGAAATTCTAAAAAGTATTCAGATAATCCAGAAAAAATGGGGGGAACAGAAATGGAGAAACAGAGGAACAATCTAACAGAGAGCACAAACAGAACAGAGAAATAATAAATTGGTGGACCCAAACCCAAACATGTCAATTATTACATGAAATATTAATAAAACAAACATTCCAATTAAATAATATAGATCGTCAGAATGACTTTTTTTTAAAAAAAAAGACTTAACTATATGTTGTCCTCAAGAGATACAGTAAGCCACAAATAGGCTGAAAGTAAACGTATGGGAAAATAAATAACCTGCAAAGCATAAAGGAATGTGGATATGGCTATATTACTATCAATAGGGTTGAGTTCAAGACAAAAAGTATTACCAGAGATAAAGATGATCATTCATAATGATAAAAGGGTCAATTTACCAGAAAGACATAAAAATCATAAATGTGTATGCATCTAGCAATAGTGCATCTAATTATGTGAATCAAAAAGTAGCAAAATTGAAGGAGATTTTAAAATCCTCTCCCAGCAATTGATAGCACAATGACAAAAAAATCATCAAACCCATAGATGCTCTAAACGTCACTATCAACCACCTTGACCTAATTAATATTTATAGAACACTGTACCTAACAGCTGCAGAAGACACATTTTTTTTTACATGGGCAGGCACCGGGAATCGAACCCGGGTCCTCTGGCATGGCAGGCAAACATTCTTGCCTGCTGAGCCACCGTGGCCCGCCCAGAAGACACATTCTTTTAATGTGTGCATAGTATGTTTTCAATGTTTACAACAACAAACCATCTACTGGACCATAAAACAAGTCTTAATAAATTTGAAAAGATTGAAATCTTTTTTCAGAGTATGTTCTCTGACAATAGTGTAACTAAATTAGAAATCAATAACAATGATTAGAAAAATCTGAAATATCTGGAAAACAAACAATACTCCTCTAAATAATCCATAGGCAAAGAAGAAATTACAGTGGAAAACAGAAAATATTTTGAACTGAATCACCACGAGAATATAATATGTCAAAATTTGGCCATGCAGGTAAAACTGTGCTGGAGGGAAATCTACAGTTTTTAAATAAGTATATAAGAGAAAGAAAAATATCTAAATCACTGCTAGGAGTTTCCATCTTAAGAAATAAGAGAAAGAAGAGCAAATTAAACTCAAAGTAAGTATAAGGAAGGACATAATAAAGAGCAGAAATCAATGAAATAGAAAAGGAAAAACTATAGAGAAAATCAGTGAAGACAAAAAATAGTGCTTTAAAAAGATTAATAAAATCAGTAAGCCTAATCTAGGGAAAATAGACACTATGTATGACCAATATCAGGAGTGAAAGAAAGAGGGGACATCACTACATAGGCTACGGGTATAAGGTGGGCCACTACGAACAATTTTGTGCCTATGTATGACCAGTTATCCAAAAACATAGATGGACAAACATTTAGATAGAAATGAACTCCCTCTATTCTCACACGCAGCAGTTGAGTACAGCACTTACAAGCAAGGGTCAATAGCCATCTTGTGCTCTCACTGTTCATGCAAGGCGCACAGCCCTTCTAGCTTGTGGCAGGATCGTACTTCCTCACCCCTCTGAAGGCAGACTTGGCCATGTGACATGCTTTGGTCAATCAGACCAGAGCAGAAGGACCAAGTTACTTCTGGATGAAAGCTTCAAGAGCCATGTTTTCGTCTGCAAACGTGCCAGAATGGCAACACACCAGAGATGGACTGGCTTTTAATAAAAGGGGATTTATTTAGTAAAAAAAATATAGCTCTTCAGAGGAAAGGCAGCTAACATCCATCTGAGGTTCGCTGTTACACGGGAAGGTGCACGATGACGTCTGCTGGCTTTCTCTCCTGGCTTCCGGATTCCAATGGCTTCCCCAGGATGATTCCTTTCTGCATCTCCAAATGTCTGGGCTGAGCTGTGAGTGCTGAGATGGGGTATGCTGAGCTGCTTGGGCTGTGCTGCATTGAGCTCTCTTCTGACCTCTCTCTTTTAAGCCTCCAGCTAATTAAATTAAACACCACTCACTGCAGAAGACACTCTCCTTAGCTGACTGCAGATGTCATCAGCCATAGACGAGTTTCACATGCTAAGGATTCAAGTCCACAGCAGCAGAACTAGGTACCATCACTTGCCCAAGTTGACACCTGAACTTAACTACCACAGGCCAGTACATGGTTTTGCCACAACCCTTAGCTCTGCTGCTAGGATATTGGAAACACGAGTCTAGATAGAGCGTCTATCAACATGGGTCCCTGAGGGACTACCATGACAAGAAGCCCCAACTGGCCAGTGGTGAAATGTAGCATGAGTAAGAAATAAACTTTTATGCATTAGATCACTGCAATTTGGGATTGTTTGTTTCCAGAGCATGACCCAACCTCTCCTGACAGATACACACAGACACTTGTTTTAAATAGATCACTGTGGATACTCTTTGAAGAAAAGATTGGAAAGATGCAGAACACCTAGGAAGATATTACAGACATTTAGGCAGGACAAAAGGATGGCCTAGGCCACGGTAAATGGAGCAAGATTGAGAAAAGTACACTAATTTGAAGGCTACTTAGAAGGTAGAATCTGCAGGGTTTGTGGGCAAATTGGATGTAGGGGTGAATGGAGGAGTGTGATGACACCCAGGTTTTTAGCTCAAATACTAGTGGGGATAGAGGGCCATTGATGGAGAAAGAGAACAGCTGAGGAGACACCATTTGGGGGCTCAGATAAAGTGGCAGACAGGCGAATGTTCTCAGCAAACATGCCTACTCCCTAATCCTCAGGGCCTAAGGATATGCTGCTTTACATGGCAAAAGTCACTTTGCAGATGGGATTTGGGGGTGGTCCTTGAGATGAAAGAGTACCTTGGATTCTCCAGGTGACCCAGACTAATCACACAAGTCCATAAAAGTGAGACCCTTTCACAGCTGGGTCTGTGTGTGGCAGTAGAAGAAAAGGGATCTGAGAGGATCAACATGAGAAGGGCCAAGGCTGCCTTTGAAGATGGAGAAAGGGGGCTGCAAGCCAAGGAGTGCATGCGGCCTCTGGAAGCTGGAAAAGGCAAAGAAACAGAGTCTCCTCTAGAGCTTCCGGAAGAAACCCAGCCCTGCCAACAGCTTGATTTTCTGTCCAGTGAGACCATTGCAGACTGTGGAGCTCCTGAGCAGAAAGGCATGTGGTAATTGGTTGCAGCACCTGCAGGAAATCCAGGCACATGAAGAGCTCACATTTAGACATGTTGAGTATAAAGGGCTGTGGGACCTGCAGGGTATAGCTGTGGAGTGGCTACGTGGCTGGCACTGTTGGGGCCCTGCCCAGGCCCCTGGGACCCCTCATACCTCGCCTAAGCATGCATATGCTTCAAATGCTGTGCCCTGTTGGCACTCTACAGAGGCCTTCCCAGGGGTGACTGGAGCTGTTTGGCCTGTGTGTGAAGAGAGCCAGAAGGGTCTGGAAGTTTATGCTTCCCCCACCCTGGGACAGCACTGCAGGGCTATGAGAGTCCAGCTCCCTTGCCTCCGGATGAGACAAATAATTGACATAATTTATCCTCCAGCCCCCTCTTCCCCCCAGGATCAGGCTGGGCCCGATGCCGTTGGAGACTGCACCTCGCGCGGCCCCCTCTGGGCCGACCTGCCCCCACTGTCTGCCGGGAGCACTCCCTCTGGCGTGCCTCTGGCGAAGCCACCCCAGGGCAAGGCAGTTGAAAACATAGTTCTAGAACTTCACTGTCCCCCACGGCAGCCAGTAGCCATCTGTGACTCTTTAAATTTGCATTTAAATTAATTAAAATTATATAAAACCAAAAATCCAGTCTCTCGGGTGCACCGGCCACATGTCAAGTGCTTACCAGGCACTCGCGAGCGGTGGTTCCAGAACCGGGGCAGAAAGAACGTCGCCGTGAGCACCGGGGCTTCTCTGGGTGTGAAGCTCAAGGGGGGAGGTCAGCGCTGCAGCAGGAGGGGAGAGAGGCAGTCATAGTACCCAGGGGAGGTGAATGAAGCCCAAGATGACCTGGAAGCACCTCAGGCCTGCTCAGCTGAAGACCCAAGAACCTCCTCAAGGGCTCAGGTCACAGCACCAGCCGATGCCTGCCACGCACCCCGGGGCCACCCAGAGAGCAGAGCGTCCTGCGTGCAAGCCTTTCCGGCCCGGAACCCTCGCTTTTTGCCGAGATGAGACACATCACTGGACGATCAACAGGAGGAAAGATGGATCATTCCCCCTGTAACCTGACAGTCACATCATTAGTACAGAAGCGATTCAGGAAGGCAACCTTTTTCTCTGCGCCTGCGAGCTGACTACGTACCCACAAGCTGACAAGCAGAAGCTCTTCCCCGTGGCTTTTCCTCACCCTTCATCCCTCCAATGCTGTCAGTCAGCGTGAAGTTGCAGCTGCAGGACGAGGAAGCCGTCCTCGGAGTAACAGAAGGCAGGCTGGAGGTCCGGATTTGCGGGTGGGTGGCTGAGAGCACCGCGGCTGGATTCGAGCCAGCCCTGATGGGAATCCTGGCTTGGCTGCTCGGAGGCCACGAGGCCATGGCACTTGGCGGACTGTCACCACAGCTAGCTGAGATGATACGGGAAAGACAGCACGTGCCTGGGACAGCACCAGTCCCTGCCAGGCGTTGGTCGTAGTTGACGCGGTTTAAATATGGAAGGACGGTTCATGGGTAGCCCGTCCCCCTCCTGGCCCTTTTGGGGAGCCTTCTGAGGGGGAGAGCAGGACAAAGTCATGTCACATCAACCAGTTCGAATCTTCTAGAAGATTTTCTATGAACAGAAACCTGACCCATTGGGAACTGATGTCAGGGAGAGGACATGGGTTTGGAACGGTACACACCAGGTGACCTCAGGTGAGCCGTCTCACCTGTGTTTGCAGCTTCTCCAGTGACGATGGCAAGGTCCACCTCAAAGAAGGTGCAAGGATCAGTGAGAGAAATACATGCAGATCACCTGGCACAAGGTAGGTGCTAAAATTAAGAATATCCCTAGAGCCTGTGGCAAGAAATGCCTATGTGGGGGGTGGGGGGTGCAGGGTGGGAGGCTGGCCTCTTGGCAAATCCACATAAACGAGTCAGAGGGAGAGGGCCGCAGAGGGGGCTGCAGTGTTGGCACCCGAATCCAGCAGAGATGGCCTTGGACAGAAACCCCTCCAGCCAGTACCGGGCAAGGAAGTCCCAAGACTGGAGGTGGGCGCCAGTGCCAGGGCCAGATAATTAGTAAGTGGAAGTCTCTCAGTGTGGAAACAGCTGAGCAAGGACATGTCCTTTGGTAGTTTTAAAATACAGGCATACGTTCTGTCTTCACATGGTGGAATTTCATTCCCTTCCTTCGAGGTTGGACTGGACCTTGTGATTTGCTTCTCCCAAATAGAATACAGCAGAAGCCACCAGGTCGTAAAAGGAATGGTGGCTTTCTCCTCGCTCTTTCTCTTGGATCCCTTGCTACCACATCGTGGTGACACCTAAACTGCCCCACGGACATGTCCAGGTGGCGGGAACTGTGGCCTCCTGCCAACAGCCATGAGAGGGCTGCATCTTGGAAGCATGTCCTCCAGCCCCACTGAGCCTCTGGATGGCGGCAGCCTGGCTAACAGCATGGCCACAAATGACCACAAATGGCCACATCCCCACAAGAAACCCCAGCTAGACAACCCTCCCACCCCAGCCAAGCAACTCCCCAATTCCTGACCCACAGAAATGTTACATGATAAATGTCGGTTGTCTTAAGCCACAGTATTTACAAATACTTTGTTATATGGTGGTAGATGACTAATTCAGGCCTCCAATTGGTAAATTGAATGAATGAACATTAGTTGGGTTCTTACCAAGTGTTCTAGTTTGCTAGCTGCCAGAATGCGACATACCAGAGATGGATTGGCTTTCAATAAAAGGGGATTTATTTAGTTAATGTATAGTTCTTCAGAGGAAAGGCAGCTAACTTTCATCTGAGGTTCTTTCTTACGCAGGAAGGCACAGGGTGATCTCTGCTGGCCTTCTCTCCAGGCCTCTGGGTTCCAACAACTTTCCCTCGGGTGATTCCTTTCTGCATCGCCAAAGGCCTGGGCTGAGCTGCGAGTGCTGAGATGAGGTATGCTGAGCTGCTTAGGCTGTGCTATGTTGAGCTCTCTCATTTAAGCACCAGCCAATTTAGTCAAACATCATTCATTGCAGCAGGCATGCCTCCTAGCCAACTGCAGATGTAATCAGCAACAGATGAGGTTCACATGCCATTGGCTCATGGTCACAACAATAGAACTAGGCACCTTCACCTGGCCAAGTTGACACCTGAACCTAACTACCACAGCAAGTTAACAAGACACTCAGTGCGAAGAGTAACGTGGGGCATGCTGTTGGCTGCCCACTAGTAACGAGTGCCCCCTCCTGTTTCCCAACAGAACCTCACTTTCGTTCGGGCACCTAACTGAGGGTGAGTGCAGTCAGATTGGTGTTACCTTGGGAGGGTGCCATTGGCTGGGAGTGGGCGTGAGTGTCTTTAGGGGCTCTAGGGGATGGTTACACAGGTGTACACGTATGTAAATATTCATCAAACTGTGCAAATAAGATGAGTTAATTTCTTTTTAGACTACAATTTAAAAGTACCTAAAAAGTAGACATAGAACTCAAGTCATCTGCCTCCTGGGGTACGTTCTTCATTCCCAAGCTCCACCCTCTGGCGCAGAACCCTCTCGCCACCTGAGGACGCCTCTATCCTGCTCCTCGCCCACCCCCATCTCTCAGGAGCAGCCCCCGCAGCAGCCAACAGCTGCCCCCCACAGGTGCAGCCCAGGGAGGACACGGGGCAGGTGGCAATTTGTCCCCAGCATCCCCCCAACAAGTTCTGCCAAGCTCCATCTCTGGGCTCCTGGGAGGAAGGGTGGAATTGTCTCTTTTGTTTTCAACAAACCATCCCAGGCCCACTCACGATCCAGTTCCCACAAGGGAATTCGACAGGGTTGGCAGAGCCCTGAGCGGTGGCTCAGGGGTGGGGTGTGAGGGAGGTGGTTGACAAGCAAAATGGGCTCTCTCAATCAGTCGGGGTGCCCTACCATGGTCAGAGGAGAGCAGGTAGAGGTGGCAGGGCCCTAAAACTGCAGCGGGTCCTACCACTGGGTTGGACGAGCGGATCAGAAGGCAGGTGCATACACGCACAGCTTGCAGCATGGGCCGTGGCCGGGGAATTCCCAACAGGCCAGGAGGTCTGGAGTTCTGGTCCGTGCTTCTGCAGGAAGCACGAGGGAGGCAGAAATCACGATGTCCAAAGAAGATACACAAGTAGCCCACGAGCCCGTGAACAGATCGTTTGTCGTTAGGGCAATGCAAACCAAAACCACAAGGTGCCATTTCACCCCCACTAGGACGACTAGAATAAAAACAACGGATGGTAAGTGTTGGCGAGGATGTGGGGAAGCTGGAACCCTTGTGCATTGCTGGCGAGAATGTAAAACGATGCGGCTGCTGTGGAAGACCGTTTGGCAGTTCCTCAAAAAGTTAAATGGAGATTTACCATATGACCCAGCATTTCCAGTCCTACCTAGTTACCCAAAAGAAATGAAAACAGAGACTCAAACAAGCACAACTTGTACAAAATGTTCATAGCAGCACTATTTTCAATAGCCGAAGGGGAAAGGAGCCCAAATGCCCACCCCCAATTGAGTGGCTAAACAAATGTGGCATATCCATACAACGAAATATTATTCAGCCATAAAAAGGAATGGAATGCAGATGTAAGCTACAACATGGATGAACCTTGAGAACATTATGCTAAGGGAAAGGAGCCAGATGCAAAGGGTCACATGTGGGTTGACCCCATTATATGAAATACCCAGAATAGGCAAATCCATAGACAGACAGCAGGTTGGTGGTGTCCTGGGGGTGGGAGTCGGGAGGGAGGAATGGGGAGTTACTGTTTAATGGGACTGAGTTTTAATTTGGGGCGAAGAAGATGTTCTGGAACTAGATAGAGATGGTGGCTGCACAATATTGTGAATGTACTAAATTCCATTGAATCGTACACTTTAAAATGGTTAATTTTACTCTGTGAATTTCATCTCAGGTTTTAAAAATCAATGAGCTAATTCCTGTTCTGAGAAACCAGAGGAGATGGGCTATTAAATAAACAAGGACACCTAAAAGCCCTCTGTTCTGATTATCTATTGCTGGGCAACAAATGACCCAAAACCACACAACTTGAAATAACCATTTTATTTTGGTCAGGAATTTGGACAGGGCATAGCGGGGGTGGCTTGTCTCTGCCCCACAGTGTCTAAGGACTCAGCCGAGAGGACTTAGCCAGGGGCTAGTAAGGGCTTCTCTTACACACCCGACACTCCGGCTGGGTAACTCGTGGGCTGGGTGCAGCCAGGACAGGGGACCAGAGCATCCCCCAAGGACCTCTCCACAGGGCAAGCTTAGGGCTTACAGGACTGAAGTGTCCTAGAAAACAAGGCAGGTGCTCTGGAGCCCTTTAAAACCTAGCTTTTAGCTGCACAGCATCACCTTGTCATACACTATTGGCAGAAGCAGTCATAGGCTCACCCACATTCAAAGGGAGAGGACAGAGTCCTTCCCTCTCAATGGGGGAGTGTCAGAGAAGCTGCTGGTGTGTGGTAACATCTCCACACCCACCACCAGTGTGCTGAATAACTAAGGTCCAGCTCTACGATGGAATAATATGCAGCCTTTAAAAAGAAGGAGGCAGCTCCATCTGTACTGATAAGGATCCAAGATGCAAAGTTAAGTGAAAAAAAGCAAACAACAGAGCCATGTGTGTTCAAAATAAAAGGACATAGAGACAACGTACTTGTGTGAGCGTGGAATATCTCTGGGGGGGACACAAGAAATGGAAGCAAGTTTTGCTTCTAGGAAGGAAAATGGGTGACTGGGACATCGCCATAAAGGGAGATACACTTAATTTTCACTATCTACCCATTTGTACAATTTTTTTTTACCATGTGTCTATAGCGTAGTTGAAGGAAAATATTTATAAACAACAAAAATAAAAGAATAAATTAGACATGCACTGTCTTGATGCCAAGATATTGTTTTGAAGCTTTTTATTTTTTGTTTTCTTGCTTAATATGTGTAGTCCAATCACATTTCTATACACAACAAAATGGCACAGAAGAGCGAATATATACATATACTCATCCTCGGCATTAAAGAAGTCAGGACGGTCACATGCCAAACTGGCGAGGGGGAGGGAATCTCTTTATTTTACTTCCCATGTTTCTGAAATTTTGAGTTTTTATAACAAGAATGCGGCTGCAAAATACTTATGAAAATGTTCTAAACCCAGGCACCAGCCCCCAAGGTGATATGTCCTAAGGAAGCACAGGGGTGACTGGAGGATGGGGGGCGGACAGCTAAGGGGCTGGTAGGCAGGGGTGGCTGCCGGGAGGAGCAGGTACGCCAGCTCTCACAGGTGTGGTTCTCCTTGGGGCGGTGGGGAATCAGCCCGAGAAGGACCCCCCTTCTCAGCCTTACCTGGTAGGACCTGCCTCTCTTCCCTCTGCTCAATGCAGCTGGGATTTGCTGGGCCAAGACCAAATGCCCACAAACACCAAAGACACCTTACTTCTCCTTTTTGCATGCTCTCTGCTCTGGCCATCCCTCTCCTTCATAACAATACTAATCAAATATTAATTAGTAATTGCCACTTTGTGCCAGGTGCTGCAGAAGCACTCTGTTTGGCTTATTTGTTCTTCTTAAGAACGCTAAAAGTGAGTACCATCATTATGATCAACATCCCAACTTTACAGATGAGAAATCTGAGGCACAGAGAGGGGAAGTGACTTGCCCAAGGTCACACAGCTAGGAAGCAGCAGACCTAGGCTTTTAAACCTGGATCCAGGCCTTGCCCCACTCACGGGCTGCCTTTATTCCAGGCATTCCCTCGCTTGCACACTTGCTCTCTCCCTCAGGCTCCTCAGATTCCCTCCTCTTCATCTCTCTCCCTGCATCTCTCCCTCTCTTCTCTCCTCTCTCCCCACCTTCCCTCCCTCCCCCTGCAGGGCTGGCATTGAGGGAGGTCAGCGTCCTCCTGCAGACAGAGCACTTTTCAACTGACTCAGGTTCCTAAAGGCAACTCTCCTCCCAAACCTTTTTAAATTTATTCATCTAATTAAGATCTCCTGACAACCCAACATGCCACAATGAGTTCCTATTTCAACCAACACACACGGGCTGGCCTAAACCCGCCCTGGAAGGGCAGACCCCGTACCAGAGCTTTAGGGGACAGAGCTGACCAGAGCCTCCATCCAGCCCACCCCACCGCAAAGCCAGCACCCCACCACGGGGCCAGGCACCCCAGCCCCAGCCAGCTGCCCTTCCGGCCAATGAACCTGCCGCTCAAAGACTCCTTTTTAATTAACTCCATATCTCAGGCGGCCGGAGCACGTGGGCCAACTTCCGTATGACTTCACCACCAGAGCCAGAGCACATCGCAGTTTGCTTTCCAAGAATAGAAGCAGGAGATGGTGGGGAGGGAGGAGGCTGGGTTCTAAAAATGAATTTGCAGCCCAGAGCAAAACAACCCAGCCCAGGAGAGGGAAGAGAAAGCAACACACACACACACACACACACACACACACACACACACACCTCGAGCCAAGCCCAGTGGGTGCTGTCTGCTGCCATCCCTGGTGTGAAACACAGCACCTGGCAGGCTGCCCGACTGTCTGGCAGGGGTGGGAGGGGAACTGCTCACCCCAGGAGCCGGCAGCTGGGGACGCCCAAGGGAGTCTGGATTTTTTTCCAGGCTGGTTGGTTTTCCCAATCGGCAGAGGTGATTCATGGGCTTCTCAGCTTCACGAGAACCCAGACACGGCACAAAGTTTCAGGAATTCAGGAACCAAAATGCCTATTGGGGGGTGGGTGGGGCCCCCACCGGGCTGGTGAGAGGGAGGAGGAGAAGCAGGCTGGGCTGCACGGGGGGGACACACACGTGTCAGGAAGACGCCGGGCTGCAGACCCAGCTGCCGGTAAAGACGTCGATAATGACAGCCACTGTCGGCTCAGTCTTCTCTCCGTCACTGTCCTAAATACTTTACCTGAAACACTGACCTGAAAATGTTTACTCGGCATAGCATCTGGGCCTCACGACAGCCAAAGATGGAGCAAGCTATTCTTGTCCCGTTCTACTGACGGGGGAAGCTGAGGCCCCCGGGAATCTGTGGCCAGCCCAAGGTCTCACGTGGGGGATCTGGACCCAGGCCGGCCCTTCCTCCCGCAGGGTCGCCTCTGGAAGAGCCAGCTCCGGGTCCAGCTGTCCACAGCCTGCAGCTGCGCTTCCGGGGGTCACCCAACCCCATCGGGGGCGGGCAGGGGGGATCATTCAGGGTTCCTCGGACCCAGCATCTAATAACAGCACACTGCCTGGGGTCAAGGGTCTCCCCTTCTCAATCCTCTTTCAACCCTTCTGAGTGGGTCAGCCAAGGAGAAAGTCACCTGGGCGCCTGTCGCTGGCGCCTCCCTAACCCTTGCTGGTCTCCCTTTTGAACAAAGAAAGCACGTCTAGAACCGAGCTAGAAGTTAATAGTACTATTTCGTGTTCTTTGTCTTTTGTCTATTATGGCAACTGACCCAGATTCCTCTTTCTGGGCTTTTTTTTTTTCCCCTTTCCAGGTCTTCCTTTTAAGGAAGTCATAGAGTTCACTTTTAAAGTAAATTAAGATGTAAAGTTGAACTGTCTTGAGATAGATAGATACTGAAATCTTAAGGGATGACCTGACATGCTGTCTGGGATTTGCTCTGGGGTCAGAGGAGTGAGTGGGGCTGGAGAGGAAACACATCTGCCAGGGGCTGAGAACGTTTGAAGCTAGGCGATGGGTACACGGGGGCTCATTATAGTATTCGGGCTGCTTTTGAATGTGTTCAAAATTCTCAATAATAAAAAGTTTCTAAATGCTATATAAAAACTTAAAAAATAACTTATTTTTAAATGAAAAAATAAGTAAGTAAAGATATAAGTGGTGCCCAGGTATGGCAAAGACCATGAGAGTGAGGGACAAACGACCCAGGGGGGATTTTCCAATATGTACGAGTTTATATTCCCCTTCTAGGAAGCTGGGAGAGGTGCGGACCCCCTCCTGGCCCCTTCCCCAGGGCTGACGCTCATGACGGGCTCCCTGATGAGGCTGGGGTCTCATGTTGTCTTGTAGACTTCCCAGGAGGAGGGCAGGAAGGAGCGCTCTGCCTTGTTATCTTCTCCCCTCACTGATATAAAAGTGCAATATTGCTAAAATGATTCCCATCTGGAAATCCAAGTGCATTAGGCATAAACAGGCCTGGCTGGGGGCAGGCGGGAGGTGGGAACCTGTCGCGGGGCTCTGTGCTGGGGTCATTCAGAGGCCAACTCAACTGCAGGCTCCTCTGCAGCTTCCCGAGAACCGGGAGTGCACGGGCCTCCTGGTCTACCCGGGAGTACATGTGGGCCCGGGGGTGCTGGGAAAGACCCTGAGGGGTCCTGGGCTTTGGCAGCCGGGCTGAAGGGACCTTGCAGAGCCAAGTCCCCGAGCCCATCAGGGGAAGGCATGAGAAGCCTCCAAAGCAACACCCAGGGTCCTAGCTCTGCACCCTTCCCCCGGGGAGCCTCCCAAACCAGCTCACACTGCAGCTTCAAACCCCCCACAGCCGCAAAATGCCCCCCTTCTCATGGATGGTCATTTATTCAGTCATTCATTCGTTCAGTTACTCAACTAATATTTGTTAAGCTCTTACTGCACACCGGGGATTGTTCTAGAAGACGTAAATACAAGAAAGGCAATCACACTTGCCAGGGGTCCTAATAGTGACACGGGGTCAGGAGAGCACTTTCACTCCCTCTAGCTTCAGATTGGGCATCCAAGGCATGCAGGGCAGGGTCAGGGATTGCAAGGAAGAAAGCAAAGGTGGCAAACAACCATGGTGCTCCCTCCATGCAGCACGCGCTGCAGGAGCCCTGTGGCCTCTTAACCCCATGACACCCCTGGGAGCTAGTGCACCTAGCAGGCGCCTCTGTACATGGAGCCGAGGAGTGGGTCCAGCTGGCGTGGGGCAGGACAGCGGTTTCCGTGCGACGGGCTGGGATGGAATTCCAGAGCCGGGCCAAACACCAGGCATCACCCACCATCATCGCTGCGGCCCCAAACTAGAGCCCTGCCAGGCACACATTATGATGAGCTCTTGGCAGGTGAGGAAGCCAAGGCATGAAAAGAAATCAATATTGCTCTGAAGCTAACAAGTGCTTGCCAAGTTCCCAACACAGTGGCAGGCCCTCTATTTGCCTCTGCACTGTCCAGATCGTGGCTGCGAGCACTTAAGATGTGGCTGGTCTGATCTGAGATGGGGCCTAAGGGTGGGTTTTGAAGATTAAGTGATAATATATATGTATATATATATATAGTCTTCAAAATACCTTAATATAAAATATTGATTTTTTTTATTTTGATTACACATTGGAGTGATAATATTTTGGATATATTGGCTTAACCATAACATTAAACTATATGTTAAAATTAATTCCACCTGTTTATTTTTCTGGCCACTAGAAAATTTTAAATTACACATTTGGCTAAGTCCATTTTACAGATGGGCGAACTAAGGAGCAGAGAGGGACACTCAGAAGGGTCCCTGCTTGGTCTAATGCCCTACTGTCACCTTCTCGGACTCTGCATTTGCAATTTGCATGCAGCCTACACTCAATGCCAAGGTCAGCTCTCCGGATCAATCCATTGAGGCTGTGGCTGATACAGGGTCCAGGCTCTCAGCCTTCACACCTCATGGCCACTGCGCCATTTTGCTGCCCAGGGCAGCCCGTGTGGCGTGGCGAAAAGCGGCCTTCAGACCCAGAGCCCATGCTCCTAGGGCCTCCCTCACACTCCTGGGGCCTTGGCGCCTGCACGAGGCACCTGCGCACAATTCCCTGACTTTAATTCTCCCAAACTGGGCCCGGCCTCCTCAGCCCAGCTTTGTTCCAGAAGGCTCCATCCTCCCAGCCGACTCCTTCTTTCCAGCAAAGAGAAGTGAAGAGGCCTAATTGGGAGCGGTTTATGATAGGCGGGAATATTATTAAGGCACTTAAGAGGTTATTAACACCTTTTATGAACCTCATTGTTTAAAAGCCTGCCATGCTTAATCATTTTAGCACCATTAAATCAGTATTAACAACAACCCCGGACTGGAGCTCCGAAATGTCACCGTTTGATGACACTCATGAAATGCAATGCCTTGGGAAATCTGAGCAGAACAAGTGGGCTCTCAGCTTCCCTGCAAACATGTGTCCTTAGCCTGGCAGGCCCCAAATTGAAAGAGGGAGGGGGATCCTCCCCAAGGGCCCAGAATGTCAGGCAGGTTAATTCCCCATCCCCTCCACTGCCCTTTTCCCAAGGCGGTAGGGGGAGCATGAGAGAAGGGACTTGATCAGAATTTTGCAAATCAAGTCACACCTTTCTCTTTTTCAGGCTTGTCAAACAATATAGATGTTAGTAAAATAAAAAGTATACTGGGTTCAAATTCTTGCTTTGCCACTTTAAAGCTGTGTGACCTTGGGCAAGTGACTTTACTTCTCTGTGCCTCCACTGTCTCATCTGTAAAAAAGGGCATCAGCATAGTACCCATCTCATCATCATGCTGTAAGGCTAAGTAAGAGAGGGAATCCCTGCATTTGGCATGGCACCTGGCACTGAGTCAACATTTGGCAAAGTTTATTACCCTCTAAATCCCAGAGGCAACCTTATCAGCAGATGGTATATTCTTTCAGACTTTGGTGCTCCTAAAAAATCTCTGCATGCCTGATGCTCTACTTCTCTCACTTGACACAGATTTTGTCTTTCGTGTTTTTTACACTGCTATTTATAATAATTATGCCGTTTGCTTCCTCCACTCCATTTGGTCACGGGTAGCAAGAGGTCACAGAGTTCCTTCCACCTCATGTTGATTAATGTAGCTAGGGGTTAGCAAATTTTTTCCACAAAGGGCCAGTTACTAAATATCTTAGACTTGGCAATAGAACCTGCAGCAACTTCTGAACTCTGCCATCGTAATGGGCAAACAGCCACAGATGATATGCATGTGAGTGGGAGTGGCTGTGTTCCAATAAAACTTTATTTACAAAGCAGGCTTGGCCCTCTCTGGCTGCACTCCTGTGGACCACCACCTGGTAGCCACTGGACAGTTGCTCCGTTATTAACTCAGTCCCCTATTGCTAGGCATTTGAGTTGTTCCCAAGTTGGACTTTTCGAACGATGCTTCCAGATCGCCTGCCACCAGCACCTGGGCTGGTGGGATGCAGCCCCTTACTGAGAGCCATGGGTGGTGGCAGAGGTCCCCTCTGACTGTCCTCAAGGTGTATGTGTTTTCACGCTCTTGTGGGAAGCCAAGGCTTAAAGGGACATCTAGGGATCACTGCTCCTGCCCTGTGGTTTTGGACACAAAAGCGGGGCCTTTCTAGAGGTGTAACCCTCCAGGGTCCCTGAGCAAGGTGGTGGGAGCGAGCAGAGGGGAGCCCCATTTTGTGAGCGGAAACTCGGCCCTGAACTGACAGACACTGTACTTCACTTGCTAAGCCATGACCCACCCCACGATCCGGCCCACAGACATAGCGTATCTTCATAGAATTTATTTGACTTATATTTTAACTGATTGCCAAAAAGGTGAGAATCAAGACCTGGCATGTAAAAAGCAGGATTCTGGCTTCTCTTGAATATTGGCAGGCCCCGCAAGGGTGGGCCACGCTCCTCAGTGAGGCCACAGACTTGGTCTTCAGACCATCTGGGGTCAAAGTCCCTCTACGCTTACCAGACCCATGAACCCGACCCGTGCCTCTGCTTGTCTCCTGTGCCTCTGCTTCCACCCTGGTATTGCCTCCTCGCCCACCCCGCTCTGGAACTGGCACTCCAGAACTTCGGTTTCTCACGCTTACCAAAGGCTTTCCCAGGTTTCTCAAGGCATCTCCTTCCCATTGGGCACTCAGGTCTCAGCTCAAAGGTCCTCCTCAGGGAGGCCCTGCCAGCCCCCCAAATCCCAAACAGGGCTCCGCCCTCCTCGTCCCTTCTGAGACCCTCTTCCATCCTCCCCCACAGTTATTTGGGGGGATTTGCTTGTTGACTTGTTTCCGGCCTGTCTCCTCCAGCTCTCCCACCCCCGCCCCGTGGCAGGTACAAGCTTCAGCCCGGGCACCGTGGGTCTCCCTCCTTCCCTGCCGGAACCCCAGCTCACTGCAGATGCTCAATGAACGCTCACTGAACAGCCCACCCAGGAAGGGGCAAAGCCAGGACCCCAGCCCAGGTTCATCGCCAGGTCCTTCTTCTCCCCCCAGGTGGGTGGCGGGAAGTAAGGGCCCTTGAAGGGTGGGAATCAGGCTCCAGCTTCCCCAGCCTCGGCCCTGACCTCTGTGGGCGTCACTTCCCTCCTCTGTAGGGGTGAGATGAGTTAGTAAAGGGCGTGGAGCTCCGCCTTGCACAGGATAAACACACAATATATGTGAGACTTCTCTACGTTATAGCACTCTCCACTGCCCAGCAGGTGCCAAGGTCTCCACAGCCCACTCTCCCCAGATGATCCAACCCAGATCTCTGGCATCCCTGAGGGACTGGCTGGCACCAGTCCTAAGCCCTTTCCAAGCCCCTACAGGAGGTCTATTCCATCCTGGTTCCCATTCTAGAGATGAGGAAACAGGCGCCAAGAGGCTAAGGAAAGCACCGCGGATAAAACCCGTGGTGCAGGGCGGAGCTCCAGCTCACGCCCAAGCCCTTCTGTTCTAGAACCCACCATTATCATCACTAAAGCAGCAATTCTGCATCCAGGAATTTATCCGAGTTGAGAATCAGACAATTACACAGAGGGCAACGTGCCGGGGTGTTCACCACGGCATTGTTTACACGGGGAGGAAAAACCGGAAACAACCTAAATGTCCATCCACAGGGAACTGCTCGAATAATGTGTGTGAGATCCAAACACGGAATGCTCTGCAGGCAGGAAAAAAAATGATGCGCTCTCTATATTCATTATCATGGAAAACTGCGACAGTTAAGTGGAAAAAAAATAGCAAGCCACTAAACCGCATTCATAGTGTGATTCTATTTTTGCTTCAACATATATATATATATATATATCCATATACATATACCCATGTGTGCAAATATGCATAGAAATGAGACTGGAAGAAAAAGCATCAAAATGTTAAAAGTAGTGTTTCTGGGCAGTAAGATTCTGGATGCTTTCCACTTTTCTCTTTATAATTTTCTGTTTTCTCTGTTTTTTTTTTACCATGAGTGTGTCTCGGCTTTTAAAATCGGGGGCGGGTGGAGATATAAAAAACAATTAAGCTATCGTTAATTTTGAAAATGTGCAACCTGCTTTCCCCACTTAATGATAAATCATGGACACCCCTCCAGGTCCACAGAGAGAGGCTGAGTTCCTTATTACTGCCGGACAATATCCTAGAGGATGGAGGTATTAGCGTTCATTCAACCATTCCCTCAGTTACGGACCGTCAAGTCAGGCAAGTCTAGAACTCAGAAAAGCACCTGTGATGGTGCCTCTATCCAGTTAGGCAACAGTGTACCTTGGAAGATGGAGGGCAGAGCAGACAGGGAGAGGGAAGGTGGGTAGTAGAAAGAAGCTGGCTACGGGGCTGGAAGATGGAAAGCAAGACCCCACCCCAGAAATGCATGGGCTGGTCAGAGCCTGCTGCCCTCACCCCCAGGGATCTGTGGTTTAACAATCCCTCCAAATGATTCTAATGCACAGTCAAGTTTGAGAATAACTGACTTAAAAAAAAACTGTTTGATTATTGTCTTTCTCTTCCACCGCAACAATTCTCTTCCCTAACTGCATGTTAGAACCATTTGGTACATAAGTTCTATATTGTATTAATTATACCCTGAAACGTCTCAGCTCATAACAACCAACAGTTATTATTTCACAGTTTCTGTGGGACAGGAATTCAGGAGTAGCTTAATTGGGAGTTTCTGGCTTAGAGCCTCTCAGGAAGTTGCAGCCAAGATGGCAGCCAGGACTGGATGATCTGCTTCCAAGATGGCGCACTCATCCTTGTCCTGCTCTGTGGGTGTCTCCTCAAGGCTACTTGAGTATTCTCACATCATCCGACTTCCCCAGAGCAAGGACTCCCACAAACAGCAAGGCAGAAGCCCCAGTACTTTTACAATTTAGTCTTAGAAGAGACACATCAGCATTTCCTATATTCTGTTCTTTAGAAGCAAGCTACTAAGTCAAGCCCATGCTCAAGGGGAAGGCAACTGAGCACCACCTCTTAAAGAGAAGAGTATCAGAGAACCTGTGCCTCCAATTTCACTCCAGATCCCCAGGGAACAGCAGCCCCAGCACTCCTTATTAGAGATGCAGAATCTCAGCCTCCCAACCCCATTAGACCTACTGAACAGCATCTGCATTTTACCACAATCCCCAGGCAATTTGTGTGCACATTGAAGTTTGAAAAGAGGCAATTCTAGATCATTTGAAGCAAATCTCTGAGAAGGGACCCAGATATTGGCATTTTAAGAACTCCACAGTTAAGTCTAAGGCTCAATCGCCGTGAGTCCCAAGGCATGTTTTGTGTCCCTATGCCTAAAGAGTAGCTGGCACACTGAATGAGCTTGGTAGATGGTTATTTTGATTATTGACTGCATTCATTTCCTGGGGCTGCTGCAATAAAGTATTACAAACTGGATGGCTTTAAACAACAGAAATGGCCTCTTTCCCTGTTGTGGAAGATAAACGTTGAAATCAAGATGTCGGTAGGGTGGTTCCTTCTGGACTCTGAGAGACCATCTGCTCCACGCCTCTCTCCTGGCTTCTGGTGGTTGCCGATAAGCCTTGGTGTTCTTTGGTGTGTAGCCACATCCATCCAATCTCTGCCTCCATGTTCACATGGCTGCCTTCCCTCTCTTTGGATGTCTCAGCATCTGTGTGTCCTCCCCTCTTCTTATAAGGACACCCATCATATTGGATTTAGGGTCTCCCCTAATCCAGAATGACCCTCATCTTGACTAATTGCATCTGCAATGACCCGGTTTCCAAATAAGGTCACATCCTGAGGTTTCAGGTGGACATTAACTTTGGGGAACATTATATACCCCAATACACCCATTGTTTTAGTTTGCAAGCTGGCAGAACGCAATATATCAGAAATGGAACAGGGTTTTTCTTTTTGTATGCTATATGGTAGGGTCACATTTTATTCTTTTTTCCACGTGCATATCCCATTATTGCAACACCATTTGTTGAATTTTTGCTTGTTAGTTGGCTTGCTTGTTTATTTGTTTTGGGAAGTGCACGGACAGAATCGAACACAAGTCTCCCACATAGCAGGTGAGAATTCTACCACTGAACTACCTGTGCATCCCCTGGAATGGCTTTTAAAAGGGGGAATTTATTAAGTTGCAAGCTTATATGTTATAAGGGCATGAAAATGTCCACATTAAAGCAAGGCTATAGAAATGTCCAGTCTAAGGCATCCAGGGAAAGATACCTTGATTCAAGAAGGCCAGTGATGCTCAGGGTTTCTCTCTCAACTGGAAAGGCACGTGAAAACATGATGACGGGCGGCTGCCATGGCTCAGCAGGCAGAGCTCTGACCTGCCGTGCTGGAGGTCTGGAGTTCGATCCCTGGTGCCTCCTGCCCATATGCAAATTTAAAAAAAAACATGATGACATCTGCTCGCTTTCTCTCCAGGCTTCTTGTTTCATGAAGCTCTCCCAGGGCTTTTCCCTTCTTCATCTCCAAAGGTCTCTGGCTGTGTGGGCTCTAAAGCTTTTTCCAAAATGGTTCCCCCTTAAAGAGCTCCAATAAATAAACCCCACCTTGAATGGGTGGAAACACATCTCCATGGAAACCATAATCAAAAGTTTCCACCCACAGTTTAGGTGGGTCACATCTCCATGGAAACTAACAACATCTAATGAGGATTAAAGAACTTGGCTTTTCTGGGGTACACAACAGGTTCACGCTGGCACACCCATCTTTATTGATACCCAATATAAAATCAAACTTAAAATTTGTGTATTTCTGGAGTTAAGAAAGATCTCCTAGCTCATCATTGGCCAGTGTTTCCACAATCCAGTGAGTCTTGGGGGAACCCCCACCCCTTATGCTCAGCTCCTGTTGTTCAGATAGCCCTGACTCTTTCTGGTCCAATCACAGAGCTCCATCCCCACAGCAAATGATTGGTTCAGGGATGGGTATGTGACCCAAGCCAGGCCAATGAGCACCAGCCCTAGGACCTTGCTGTAACTAATTGGGAAGAAACATCCTCCCTTCCCTAGATTTGCTGAACTGGCCCTGTGTAAACCCTCAATCTCTGGGGACTAGCTCGTCTACCTTGTGGGGGGGGACCCTGTCTGAGAATGAAACCAACTACCCAGAAGATAGCAGAGTCACAGATGGAGAGAGTATTCCACCGTGATGCCACCTGGTCTCCTGGATACGTCCACGCCTAAAACTAGAATTTGCCCCTGGGATTTTCAGTCTCAGGAGTAAATAAATTCCCCTTGTTGCCTAATCCAGTTTGAGACATTTTGCTATCATTTGCGATCAGAAGGTTTCTACTCAATACAGATGTGTCTGGCTCTCACACTAGCATCTTTTCATCTGATAGGAAACTTTTGGCTGCACATAACAAAAAACCCAACTCCAC
The DNA here is from genome assembly GCA_004026745.1 of Myrmecophaga tridactyla. Classification (NCBI taxonomy): domain Eukaryota; kingdom Metazoa; phylum Chordata; class Mammalia; order Pilosa; family Myrmecophagidae; genus Myrmecophaga; species Myrmecophaga tridactyla. Next base: position 4,211 of record PVIY010019462.1, on the reverse strand, counting down.
TGGCTTCAACGATAGCAAGGAAATAGAAAAAAATTTCAAGAAGGGGAGAAGCAAGATAGGCTAATTCTGCTGTCCAATGGTATTATCAAGGACTCAGCTTCCTTCCACTTTCCTGGCCTGCCATCCTCTGTAAGGATGCTTGTTCTCTTGGTTGCAAAATGGTTGCCATGGTCCCAGGCATCACAGCAGACACTGCTCAGGGAAAAAGAGGGGCTGTATCTTCCCATATGTCTCTTAGAAAAATGAGGAAATCCTTCCCTAGAAACCCCCATCAAACTGCAGACATGCCCTCAGATCTCATTGACCACAACTCACATGCCCTCCATCACAGGCCCTAAAAAGCACAACTGGATTTTCTCTGAAGGGGGGAAGGGAAGGAGGGCTAATGGAAGCTCTTGGCCCATGGAGCTGCCTCCCTTGCTGGGATTTAGTCACATCATGAATAGGACAAAGGCAAAAAGTTGTTCACAATGCATTCCCAAATAAAGGAAGTTTAATTTTTACTATCATAAAAAGTATTTCAGTGTCTTTAGAAAAACAAAATAGAATGGAAGAAAGGTCAATAAAACAAAACCCTCAGGGAAATCTTGCATCTAATCCACATTTTCCACTGAGAAACGATGACCTGAGAGAAATTTAGAAATTTCCCCTCTGGCTTCCTCTGGGTTCTCCCAGAAGCAGATCTGAGAGAAGAATTCAAAGGCAAGTAGTTTATTTGGGAGGCGAAGGAAAGTGGGGAGCAGGGAGGAGGCAGGGAAGGGCACACCACAAGACCAGCCACCTTCGTGGGCAGCTGCTGCCCAGACCCACTATGGGTGGGAGAGCTGGGCAGAGGCTGCTTTGGGGTGCTAGTTCCTCAGCACTCTGGGCCCGCCCAGTATTCTAAAACTGCCCAGATGTGCAGACACAGACGTGCAGCTCCTGGCAGGTGGGAGTCAGCAGAATGCCCTAGAATGATCAGGAACCCATGGGGACAGGCAGGTCCGAGGGCCATGGTGTTGGGGGGAGCACAGCCAGCACCCAGGACACACAGCCATTCCAAGGAGGTGCCCAAGGGTGGGCACCACCAGTTCAGGGTTTAGGGGAGGGCTGGGGTGCAAGGCTCACAAAGCCATAGATAGCCACCCTTGAAAGCAGCCCTTTTCTGGTCCTCCTGGGCTGGCCGGCAAGGACCTGATGGTGAAGCTGAGCTGGTGAAATGGAACCCGAATGGTTTTGCTCAAGTGACCACAGTAATGTCTGCTGTGCACACTTCCCAAAAGAAACGTTCCCGCCCTCTTGTCGGCACCCAGAAAAATGGGATCTCCACCCCACCCCTCACCCCAACCCAATGGCAAGCAGCTCGCATGCAGGGGAAACACAGGAGGTCAAGCTGAGGGTCTGCCGGTGTTCGCCAAGAGGAGCAGGGTCTGATTGACACCCCAGGTTCCATTTGCCTTTTTTGGAAGTTCACTCTTGGCTTCCACATGGAGAATAAATTGGGGGTGGGCCGGGACTGACTCCAGTTCCCATCCAATGGAGTCTTGGTGGCGAGGGAGCTTAGGAGGAATTTAAAGATAGTATCTACAAAAGCTGAAGCTATGCACACCCTATGACCCAGAACTCCATTCCTGAGTGTAAAACCAGCAGAAAGGGACATCCAGGTGCAAAAAGGACACGGCAGAATTGGTGAGAAAAGCATTATCCATGATGACCAACTATGGGAAACAGCCCAGATGCTCACCAACAGGAGAACAAATAAACAAACTGTGGTATATTCACACCACAGAGCATCACTCAGCAGCAAAAAGAGGAACAAGCCCATAATACCTGTTGCCACAAGGAAGATTTCACAGCCAGCCTGTTGAGCGAAAGAAGCCAGACTCACAAAAGGACGGGTGAGTGGTTCAGTTCATGCCAATTTTAGGAACCGGCAGCAAGAATCTTGGGGGTTACTTTTGAGTAGGAGGCGGTGACCGCAAGGGGTACGTGGGTGGAGTTCTGGGGTGCTGGTCGTGTGCTGTTCTTTGATCTGGATGCCAGTTACAGGGGCACGTTCACTTTGTGAAAAGTCTCCGACCCGGGCACGGGTGATCTGTGCACTGCCCTGTACACATGTTAGGCTCTAATAATTAGCTGTGTTGTAAAATAGAGGTGACTGGACAATGGAGTCAGGGGACATCCGCACCCTGGAATACTACCCAGCAATAAAAAGGAATGAGCCTGATAATCACAAGAAGAAATGCAAATCTCAAAATAATTATGCTGAGTGAAAGAAGCCAGATCAAAAAAGAAAAGATGTACTGCATGATTTCATTTATCTGAAATGCTAGAAAAATGCAAAGTAGTCCATAGTGACAGAAAGCAAATCAGTGGTTGCTTGTGAGCAGAAAGGGTGGGAGACAAGGGGTACAAGAAACTTTTGGGGGTGATAGGTTCAAAACTGGATTGTAGCCAAGGTTTCACAGTGTGTACATACGTCAAAACTCATCCAGTTGGGCCACGGTGGCTCAGCAGGTAAGAATGCTTGCCTGCCATGCCCGAGGACCCGGGTTCGATTCCCGGTGTCTGCCCATGTTTAAAAAAAAAAACAACTCATCCAATTGAGCACTTTAAGTATGTGTGGTTGATGGTATCTCAAATATGACTCAATAAAGCTATTTTTTGAAATAGAGGTAGAACCCCAAGAGTTGTCAATGGCTGGGAGATGGGGGTGGGGGAGGTGGGGAATTGAGGGAAAGAGAGGGAGGGCCGAGAATTCCAGGAATGGGGGTTGAAGTGGAGTCTTCCATCTTGTTGTCAATTATTGTGCAGTTATTTGAAGAATGCCAGACTCCCCTATGCCCCGCCCAGCTCCTCGAAGCCTGGGTCTGTATTTTTGGGCACCGCTGTCCCCTTGGGGCTTAGCACAGGGCCCTGCACCAGGAAAGGCTCAACAGCACTTGTGTGACAAGTGCTAGCTCCCCATGGCAAGCATTTCCTCCCTAAGCATATATTTCGATTACTAGGCCTGAAACACCACTGTCCACTCCTAGGGTGTGTGTCTCTGCATGTGCTTCCTTCACCAAGCAGAGTAGATCCAGAAGAAAGCAGGAAGAAGCGGGAGGCCCAAAAGAGGCCCCTTGCCTTGCTGAGGTCCCCCCAAGATGTGTAGTAAGAAGAAAAGCTTGCTGGGTTTGCTGAGCATCTCCTGTACCTCTGTCGGTGTCTGGACCACCCCAACAGGAAAATGGGAAATTATTCCCATTTTATGGGTGAGAAACTAAGGCACAGTGATTAAGACGTCAGGTGGAGCAGCAGTGGCTCCCAATCAGGAGCAATTTTGTCCCCTAGATTGGGTTGTGAGATTTAGCAAATAAAAATGCAGGAGCCCCAGTTAATGTTGAATTTCAGATAAGCAACAAATAACTTTTTAGTCCCAGATATTGCATGGGACCTACTTATGCTATATTCATGCCCGTACTGAGGGCACACTTATACTAAACTATTATTCACTGTTGATCTGAAATCCCAAGTGAACTGTGCGTCCTGTATTTTACCAGGCATCTCAGCCCCCAGTGACAGGGGACAACGTCTGGGGACACTTTTGATTGTTACAACTTGGAAGGGGGGGGGGGTGCCACTAGCATCTAGTGGGTAGAGCCCAGGGATGCTGGTAAACAACCGTCAATGCAGCAGAGAGCGCCTCCCCCTTCCCCAAATAAAGAAACACCAGGTCCCAAACGTCAAACAGTACTGAAGACAAGAAACCGTGGTCTAGAGATGGACTCTGGGGCTGACATTCTGGACAGCCACCACAGGGTGAGCAGAGGCAGGAGTGGGGCTGGGCCGGTCTTCCCTCACCAGTAAGCCACGGGAAGCTCACGAATGTGGAAAAGGGACATTCCTCACCCCTCCCTCCGAGAGCAGGCGCATCGCCACACAGCCCCGTCCTACGGCCTCATTTGTCAGGAGAACGGTACGCAGAGCGCCTAAAAATAAATAAATAAAGAGAGAAGCCCAAATTAGACGCCTTCTGGTTTTAGCATGGAGATTTGGTACAGCTTGCTCCAAGCATCCTGGTTTCCTTGGATACGTTGGCCACGCATTAGCTGTCTCAGGCCAAAAATAAAAGATTTGCGAGAAAGAAGCCGCAGGACTCTGCCGCGGCCATGGTCATTTTAGAAGCCAGACGTCGTGGAGCTCCCAGGAGACAGGTCCAGCCTCTCAGGTTCCTTCCGTTGGCCAGAGAG